>WEIB01000267.1:0-117037 GCA_015476505.1 Urochloa ruziziensis
GCGGGCGTGCCTGGCGTGTTGTCACGCCCACTTGCCTGGGGCCGGGCGTGGCTGGCGAGGCCAGGCCAGGCGGACAGCGCCCGGGAGCGGCTGGCGGTCTGCGCAGCGGGGAGGAGGCCGAGGCGGACGCGCGCGGGGACTGGCCGGGCGAGATCGTGCCGTGGGCGTGGGGGGGGATTGCGCGCGCGGGTTGGGCGAAGGGCGCCGGGTGGTTGGGACAGCGGGCAGCCGGCCTCGGGCGCGGAGCGCGGCGTGGCGTAGGGCTGCCGCGTGGCGGCCGTCGTCTGCCCGCGGCGCAGCGAGCAGGCGAGCGCATGGAGCGAGGCCGAGGCGCGCGGGGTCAAGGACGTTCTGTCCCATCGCCAAGAGGGCCCACCAGCCTTGGCGTCCGGGTCCGGGGGCCGGCGGCACGGGGCACTGGCCGCGGCGGCGCGAACGCGACGCGCTCGGGGGTGCCGGCGAGCTCGGGTCCTTTCGTCGAACAGCTGCGGGGTGCACTTTCAAACCGCCGTAACTCCAAAAATTTGAACTGAAGTTCAAATTCTCCAAACACAAAAGTTGTGTTCCCAGCCACTAGCTACAACTTTCACAAAGGGTGACCATAGAAAAAGTGCCTAGATTGGTGGTGAACGCGAGGAGAAGTTTGGGTGAACTCCTGATGAACTGTGTGTGAACTCAGGGGTGTGCTCTGGCTTTGATCGAGTTTTTGGGCATGAAACACTCAAAATCTTGAAGTCCACCAATTGACAAAGTTGTGTCCCACTAAAAAGTGAACAACTTTTATATTGGTAGATTTTTAAGTGTTTAAGTGAAATTTAGATTTTGAACCATGCCAACCGAGGAATGCCAGAATTTCACCACGTGATCAAGGGATTTAGATGAATTTTTCTTAAGTGAAAATCTAGGTGGGGCCAGGGTACACCTAATTAAGCTTAAGCCACCTGATTTAGAGATGATTAAGCTAATTAAACACCTAGATTGTCACACATCCAAACATGAGTCTTGGGTGCTAATAAGGTGCATTGGGCGCGTTCGTTTTGAAAAATTATACGGAAGTTCGGTTGCTCAGAATGGTGCATTCACACAGCAGCTCCTGAGCGAAACTCGTATCGGTCATTTTCAAAGTAACGAAATGGTACGAAACCATCCAAACATGAGTCTTGGGTCTAATAAGGTGCATTGGGCGCGTTCGTTGTGAAAAATTTTACGCAAGTACGGTCGCCCAGAATGGTGCATTCACACTGCAGCTCCTGAGGCGAAACTCGTATCGGTCATTTTCAAAGTAACGAAATGGTACGAAACCCATCCAAACATGAGTCTTGGGTCTAATAAGGTGCAGTGGGCACGTTCGTTGCGAAAAATTTTACGGAAGTTCGGTCGCCCAGAATGGTGCATTCACACTGCAGCTCCTGAGCGAAACTCGTATCGGTCATTTTCAAAGTAACGAAGTGGTACGAAACCCATCCAAATATGAGTCTTGGGTCTAATAAGGTGCAGTGGGCGCGTTCGTTGTGAAAAATTTTACGAAGTTCGGTCGCCCAGAATGGTTCATTCACACAGCAGCTCCTGAGCGAAACTCGTACCGGTCATTTTCAAAGTAACGAAATCGTACGAAACGCACCCAAACATGAGTCTTGGGTGTAATAAGGTGCATTGGGCGCGTTCGTTTTGAAAAATTATACGCAAGTACGGTCGCCCAGAATGGTTCATTCACACTGCAGCTCCTGAGCAAAACTCGTATCGGTCATTTTCAAAGTAACGAAATGGTACGAAAACTATCCAAACATGAGTCTTGGGTCTAATAAGGTGCATTGGGCGCGTTCGTTGTGAAAAATTTTACGCAAGTACGGTCGCCCAGAATGGTTCATTCACACTGCAGCTCCTGAGCGAAACTCGTATCGGTCATTTTCAAAGTAACGAAATGGTACGAAATCCATCCAAACATGAGTCTTGGGTCTAATAAGGTGCATTGGGCGCGTTCGTTGTGAAAAATTTTACGGAAGTTCGGTCGCCCAGAATGGTTCATTCACACAGCAGCTCCTGAGCGAAACTCGTACCGATCATTTTCGAAGTTACGAAATGGTACGAAACACATCCAAACATGAGTCTTGGGTCTAATAAGGTGCATTGGGCGTTCGTGTTGAAAACTTTTACGGAAGTTCGGTCTCCCAGAATGGTGCATTCACACTTGAAGCTCCTGAGCGAAACTCATACCAGTCATTTTCAAAGTAACGAAATGGTACGAAACGCACCCAAACATGAGTGTTGGGTCTAATAAGGTGCATTGGGCACGTTCGTTGTAAAAATTTTTACGGAAGTTCGGTCGCCCAGAATGGTTCATTCACACAGCAGCTCCTGAGCGAAACCCGTACCGGTCATTTTCAAAGTAACGAAATGGTAAGAAACGCATCCAAACATGAGTCTTGGGTGTAATAAGGTGCATTGGGCGCGTTCGTTTTGAAAAATTATACGGAAGTTCGGTCGCTCAGAATGGTGCATTCACACTGCAGCTCCTGAGCGAAACTCGTATCGGTCATTTTCAAAGTAACGAAATAGTACGAAAACCATACAAACATGAGTCTTCGGTCTAATAAGGTGCATTGGGCGCGTTCGTTGTGAAAAATTTTACGCAAGTACGGTCGCCCAGAATGGTTCATTCACACTGCAGCTCCTGAGCGAAACTCGTATCGGTCATTTTCAAAGTAACGAAATGGTACGAAACCCATCCAAACATGAGTCTTGGGTCTAGTAAGGTGCATTGGGCGCGTTCGTTGTGAAAAATTTTACGGAAGTTCGGTCGCCCAGAATGGTTCATTCACACAGCAGCTCCTGAGCGAAACTCGTACCGGTCATTTTCGAAGTACGAAATGGTACGAAACACATCCAAACATTAGTCTTGGGTCCAATAAGGTGCATTGGGCCGTTCGTTTTGAAAACTTTTACGGAAGTTAGGTCTCCCAGAATGGTGCATTCACACTTGAAGCTCCTGAGCGAAACTCGTACCGGTCATTTTCAAAGTAATGAAATGGTACGAAACGCATCCAAACATGAGTCTTGGGTCTAATAAGGTGCATTGGGCCCGTTCGTTGTGAAAAATTGAAGGATGTTCGGTCGCCTAGAATGGTGCATTCACACTGCAGCTCCTGAGCGAAAATCGTACCGGTCATTTTCAAAGTAACGAAATGGTACGAAACACATCCAAAAATGAGTCTTGGGTCTAATAAGGTGCATTGGGCGCGTTTGTTGCAAAAATTTTACCGAAGTCCGGTCGCCCAGAATGGTACATTCACACTGCACCTTCTGAGCGAAACTCGCACCAGTCATTTTCAAAGTAACGAAATGGTACGAAACGCATCCAAAAATTAATCTTAGGTCTAATAAGGTGCATTGGGCGCGTTCGTTGCGAAAAATTTTTGGAAGTTCGGTCGCCCAGAATGGTTCATTCACACTGCACCTTCTGAGCGAAACTCGCACTGGTCATTTTCAAAGTTACGAAATGGTACGAAACGCATCCAAACATGAGTCTTGGGTCTAATAAGGTGCATTGGGCGCGTTCGTTGTGAAAAAATTTACGGAAGTTCGGTCGCCCAGAATGGTGCATTCACACTGCAGCTCCTGAGCGAAACTCGTATCGGTCATTTTCAAAGTAACGAAATGGTACGAAACCCATCCAAACATGAGTCTTGGGTCTAATAAGGTGCATTGGGCGCGTTCGTTGTGAAAAATTTACGGAAGTTCGGTCGCCCAGAATGGTGCATTCACACTGCAGCTCCTGAGCGAAACTCGTATCGGTCATTTTCAAAGTAACGAAATGGTACGAAACCCATCCAAACATGAGTCTTGGGTCTAATAAGGTGCAGTGGGCGCGTTCGTTGTGAAAAATTTTACGGAAGTTCGGTCGCCCTAGAATGGTTCATTCACACAGCAGCTCCTGAGCGAAACTCGTACCGGTCATTTTCAAAGTAACGAAATGGTACGAAACACATCCAAACATGAGTCTTGGTCTAATAAGGTGCATTGGGCGCGTTCGTTGCGAAAAATTTTACGGAAGTTCGGTCGCCCAGAATGGTGCATTCACCATGCAGGCTCCTGAGCGAAACTCGTATCGGTCATTTTCAAAGTAACGAAATGGTACGAAACCATCCAAACATGAGTCTTGGGTCTAATAAGGTGCATTGGGCGCGTTCGTTGTGAAAAATTTTACGGAAGTTCGGTCGCCCAGAATGGTTCATTCACACAGCAGCTCCTGAGCGAAACTCGTACCGGTCATTTTCAAAGTAACGAAATGGTACGAAACACATCCAAACATGAGTCTTGGGTCTAATAAGGTGCATTGGGCCGTTCGTTGTGAAAAATTTTACGGAAGTACGGTCGCCCAGAATGGTGCATTCACACTGCAGCTCCTGAGCGAAACTCGTACGGTCATTTTCAAAGTAACGAAATGGTACGAAACGCATCCAAACATGAGTCTTGGGTCTAATAAGGTGCATTGGGCGCGTTCGTTGGAAAAAATTTACGGAAGTTCGGTCGCCCAGAATGGTACATTCACACTGCACCTTCTGAGCGAAACTCGTACCGGTCATTTTCAAAGTAACGAAATAGTACGAAACGCATCCAGAAATTAGTCTTGGGTCTAATAAGGTGCATTGGGCGCGTTCGTTGTGAAAAATTTACAGAAGTTCGGTCGCCAGAATGGTACATTCACACTGCACTGTCTGAGTGAAACTCGTACAGATTATTTTCAAAGTTACGAAATGGTACGAAACCCATCCAAACATGAGTCTTGGGTCTAATAAGGTGCATTGGGCGCGTTCGTTGTGAAAAATTTTACGGAAGTTCGGTCGCCCAGAATGGTTCATTCACACAGCAGCTCCTGAGCGAAACTCGTGCCGGTCATTTTCAAAGTAACGAAATGGTACGAAGCACATCCAAACATGAGTCTTGGGTCTAATAAGGTGCTTGGGCGTTCGTTTTGAAAACTTTTACGGAAGTTCGGCCTCCCAGAATGGTGCATTCACACTTAAAGCTCCTGAGCGAAACTCGTACCGGTCATTTTCAAAGTAACGAAATGGTCGGTCCTTCAGCCATTATTGTAACCGAGATACCGGCTCATCTATACGCAGATGTAGTTGTTCGTTTCATTCTCAGTCCTTGTTGAATAGTAAAACAGTTGAGATGTTGTTGTTGTCCTTTCCTTATTCGGCAACAGATCTATGTCGTCCTACAGGAAGACCAAAAATTTTTGGTCTTTTTTTTTTCTAAAATGGAACTCCGACCGAAAGCTTTCCAAGTTAAAGCCCCAACAGGCGGATTGGCTCGAATTACCTAGCGAACAAAATGATGTATATATTCATATCCTCATATATCAACAGAAATTTTACGGTGCTTCATACCACTCTATACTAGTGTTCAAAAAGAACCAATATATAAGGATGTGACGGTCCAAATTAATTATATACCACCAGAACCTCACCTGTGGTATAAGGTGGTATAAATAGGGTGACATAGTGGTATAGAGGTATTATAGAAAATATTGTGAATGGCATTATTGTAATATGTTTGGAGCATTGTCATTCTTTTTTATTGTAAGAGCGATATGTCATTTACATATGCACTTCACTATAACGTTCATGTCATCTGGATTTGGTTCACTCGCTCCCATGCCCCGCCCTACTGACTCTCGCCGTCGTAGTGAACTACGGTGCGTCCGTCTCCGCCGCCGACTCGGATGGCCAGACGTGGGCTCGGGCCGTGACGACGCGCCGTCGGCGACCGACGACAGTTGGACCGTGGGATCCGCGGCAGCAGGACCTGCCTCCCCCGCCTCGAGGCGCGGCGAGCGTCGACGTCACTTCCTGGCAGCGGCGTGTGGCCTGATGAGAACGACGGTGAATAGATTTTGGCCATGTGGGAATAGGTGGTTCCTAATTTGGTTATCTTTCTGGTTTTGCGTCGGTTCCTGTCCCGTGCGCTCGGTTGGTTAGTTGATGGCAAAACTTTTTTGTGTAACAAAAGAGACAAAACTTGGTTAATGAATATTACCTAGCACAATGGTTTCGTTTGTTAGTTGGTTACCGCTGACGGCATGGGTTCGATCCCTTAGTTTATCATTTTTATTATTTTTATTTGGTTTGCTAAGTTGGTTCGATTTGTATATAAATAAATAAACTAGTAACATTGGAACAAGCAAGCTTGACTAACCTAATGGTTTGATTGTTTATTGGTACTAAGTAGGATATCACGTGCCTAAAAAAGAAAATAGAATAAAAAATCTGATTTAAAAATAAACAAATTTAAAACTATTCCATTTGGTTTAAATTCTCACAAATAATAATGCACATTAAAATTATTTAACAGCATTACAAATTAAAAAAAATATTCAGACATCAAAAGTTTTGGGCCTCCGACGAAAAGAGAAAGAAATTTGTAAAATCAAATCATCCACGATACAAATGACATGATTGGGTCAACCACATTCGATGAATTGATGCTGCACCATGATGAGTGTTCAATGTCATTTGCTGAAATAAATTCTTAGATTAAAAAGAGTGTTAAACACACATGGAATACATGGAGGACTCAAGAAGTTGATTGGGGACCTTATTCAACTATTTCGCACGTCCTCATCAGGCCATCACGTCACTTTTGGCCCAGGGAAAGAAAGAGATTAAATCCAACATGTTTTGCAAATGTTGGATTCAAACTGTAGAAAAGGGTCAACTTGCGACGGCCGCCACGATTACATCCGGACTCTGTTTGGGGCGTTCAAGTACTTGATGGAAAGCTTATGAAGTCTAATTTCATATGGATTCAGACTCATGTCCATATCTGTCCCGAGGCGGCCGCAATCGTCAAATCATTGACCGAAGGTTTTTCTGTCCAGGTGCCACGCCACCTTATTTTGGTCCACGAGCCGTGTATCAAGTTGGTTCCATTAGGGATGCGTCCTAGGGGTGGAGCACGACCCCAGCACCCCTATGGTCGGCCTCACCCTATCATATACCCCTAGCCGCCGCCAAAAACACTTGAGTTTTGTTTTACATCTAACTTTAGCTACACTGAACACGCACAAATACGTGTTGTCCTCGTGTGATTCGGAACTCCACCTTCGAATGATATTAAGATTGCTCGCCTCTTTTTCTTGTTCGTTCTTCGATTACGTATAGGAAACGGTCTTCGTGATTAGGCTGATCTTGCTTCAACAGGGTCGGTAACCACAGGGAGTTGGTTCAGCGATTGCATTGGAGCTTCGAGTTCGCTCGTCGTAGTCAGATCGTGAGGGTCTACTTCGACCAAGTCGAAATTATCCCAACTCACCGAAAGATCGGCCGCTTTAGCTCTATCAGGCCACTCCTATGGTAGGCAATTAAGTTTTAAAAGAAAATAGACATCCGATTGCGTAGATCGTAGATGTCATTCCTTTTTCTGAAAGGAAACATTAACCCTTGATTGGCGAACTTTATGGTAAACAATCAAGTTTTAAAAAAAGGAGATACCCGATTGCATAGATGTCATTCCTTTTTCTGAAAGGAAACCTCGACCATTGATTGACGGATTTTATGGTAAGCAATCAGGTGTGCGTACAATGGGTGGGTAAAGAAAGACGCGGTGAGAAAAAAAAGGGGTGGGGGAAGGCGTCGGGGGGGTTTCAACAAGGGAGGACAACCAAATGGGTCTCCCCTGTGGTCGTCTAGTTTCGGCTCTCATGTGGGTCCTTTGTGAGGGTTAAAGGAGGTGTTTTGTTGGTGACGGTTTCAATTTGCTCATCCTTTAAAATATATATAATATAGATTGGAGAGGGCACACGTTCGATCCTGTGAAGTATATCATAATTTTGACACAGTTTTTATTCTTCTTTATTTACCTCTTAGAACTCGAGAGCTCGTTTCTGGCCTCCCGTCAGCTATACCTCACATATTGATGATACCAGTGTACTACCTCCGCATCGAAATACTTGTCGCCATTGACTCTTTTTGCAAACTTTGACCATTTGTCTTATTCAAAAAATTATACAAATATCTTTTATTTTATTTATGACCTACTATATCATCAAATGAATTTTAAGTTTGATTTATCTTTTTGTATATTTACAATAATATTTTGAATAAGACGAATGGTCAAAGTTTGCAAAAAAAAAGTCAACAGTGATAAGTATTTCGATACGGAGGGAGTACTTCCACAGATACAGGTAATGGGTTTCAGTATACCTGCAAACATGTCTACAAAACAAAATTCATCTTTGGTTCAAATCAATATAAGGTTATGTCGAGCCTGTAAAAAATATGCAAGCTCCAAGTCACTCATTTCAAGGATAACAGGTAGAAATTAGTGAAGCAAACAACCAAGCCCTTATCCATCATGTGGTCATGATGGATACTCACCACATGCCAGGTGTTAAGATATTTCTTCAGCTAAAAATAAGGTGTTTAATTATTGGACATGGCTGCACTAGCTAGAGATGGAGAAACGTCCTTCTCAGTATGGCCCTTTTCTTTGCAAATTTTTGCTGGATCTGCAAATAACCTTGTGAACGGCCACCTGAAAACAAAAGGCAAATGGTTGCTGCAATGGAACTTCAGATCAGTATTCCAATAAGCAAACTGATAGAACAGCACCTGCTTAGCCGAATGGTCTCAGACTGTATCACGATTTCTTCAAACACGTCTTCTGTAGGAACAAATGTAAGGATATATTTTTCATTTGTTAGGAACAAATGGCAGCAATGTAAACCCCAAAATAAGACCAATGTTGAAAAAATATGAATCAAGTCGCCTTCCATGAGCTAAAAGCTTGTTTCATGTTCCCAGATGAACTAACATGACTTCTGACACAAACATGATGGCAGCAGAGAGGGCTTAAGAGGATATAAGATGAGCAATATCATGATCCATCAAATACAATAATGCCAATAATTTATGATTCCTGCTATGACGACTTGTGTAGGCATATGAGAACGTGAGATGCATTCGCCATAATGTGAGGTCAGAAGTTAACTGGCTGCACTAGCTAAAAATGAGGTTTCATAATGGGACTGCATCTCAGTTTTCACAGGAAAATATTGCCTCTGCAATCTAGTTTCTCACAAGAAGGAAAAACAAATAAACAACGGCTTAGTTAAGGTATGGAGTATGAACCTTTCATAAAGAAAAAAAAATAAACATGATCATCTTCCAGAATACAGTTGTGGTCCCATGATCTCACAATGATTAGCAGCACGGCTTATTTCAGATTCATCCCATTTGCATTGATCATAAATATTACCGTGATCCTCTAACATCGGTTCAGATTGTCTTCCAATCATAGTCTTATTAATTGGTACAGGCTTCAGCAACTCCAATTACCAGCCAGCATGCTTTTTACATCAATGTCTTCTGCAAATTGAGATCTAGATTTACATCAATGACCAGCAAGACCTTTTTTAGAACACTAGTTAAAAAAATTAAGTCTAAAATAATTGCAATTTCATCGGTCCTAATAAGGAATGACGAGAGCAGAAACTCCCTGTCAAAGTGAGATCTAGATTTATTTCACGCTATAAGGTGATGAGAAAGCTCTGTTTGCATTTATCTAATGTAATATGTAAGTAAAGTTTGCACATGTTTGATAGCAAGCTTTTCAATGTTTGATAACCTGCATCGACCAGCAATCTGAAGGCAGCCTGGATAAGACAAACCAGGATTTTAAAATCACATCAAGCAAATAGCAGAATTAATAAAGAGTGATAGAGACCGATTCCCAGACTAACTGTTCTGTATTCCTGTTTGCAAAATATCCAATCAGAGTGGCCGTGCATGACAATGGAGGAGTGTCAGGCCAAACAAGTTCAGTCAGGCCATCCTAGGTGTGCATATGCAATCTAGGGCTGGAAGCTGCCGACTATGGCGCAATGAGGAGAGAGGAGAAACACAACACAACAGAGGCCGAGGAATGCAGGAACAGCAGCGCAGTGAGGAGACCCATGAGTCTCATGGTTTTTTAACCCATTTCAACTGAACCCACCCATGCATCAGTTTGCCTCACGGTTTTGGTGCTAGGACAGGTGGTTTCGATGAGTTGTGTGCACACCTTAGTCTATACCAATATACAGTGGTGTACTTTCCACCTAGCGTTGTACTATTGGGCCCATGAACCACCTAGCTGAAATACCAAGTGGATAGCACCATTGTGATGAGGACATCCCAGGGCATGATTTGGCTAGGCGCACAACAGTGTAGGCGGCAGCCGTGGAGCACGGTTTGGCCAGGCGCACGACAGTGTAGGCGGCAATCGTGTCCAACGGGAGTATGGATTAGCTAGGCGCAGAATAGTGCAGGCGCACGACGGTGTAGGCGGCCCATGGGCTAGGCGCAGAACAGTGTAGGCGCACGATGGTGTAGGCGGCAAAGCCATGCACGTCCGAATTATCCCACCTTGCTTAGCTTGGGAGGACCAAGCCACCTTAAAAAGGAGAGCCACCCTTCCCCTATTGGACTAGTCTTTTGGGGCGATTGGGCCTTTTCCCGAGAGGTGTGCTGGGCCGGACTCATCACATTGTGTGAACAGCACTGCGTGGTGCTGGTACACAACACTGCAGGATTTAAGTTCCAATGCTAACCCATACGATCGAGGAAACATGATTATTAGGGATAATAATATAACGACTAAATTTTCGTACCAAATCTAACATATCATTCTTACCCCTCCAACACCGTCGGATTTTATGCTGACGATCGAATGCTTTAGATTAATCTAAAGAGTTGACTAGACTACTCCTACACTGTTGAATTTTATGATGATCTAATACTGTAGATTAATCTAAAAAGTCTATGTTGACTACATCGTTAATTTAGTAAAAAAAATTTAAAACACGTGATGTGGCACGTAACCCTTCTGCTAGCATTCAATAAAAACTGAGCAACATGTGTACAAATGGCACAGTAAATGCAAACATGAGATATCAAAAACAGAGTCCACAATAGTGTAGAAGGAGGCTCCTTTTGTGTACTGCAGAGCAGCACACTGAAATAGATAGTAAATTAAACAAAGTTCACACATCGACAATATCAATATTCCATTAGTTATAACTGTTGAGTGTGTTATCTACGTATTAGCAGCATTTCCCTATTTCCCCAAATGCCCCCGACTAGCTATCCTTGGGTTACGTATATGTATCCAAACTTTTCACTTGGTTAATGAGAAGAATAGATCATTTGGGCCTCACAATTGATATCAAGAGCCCAGTTCTCTCTCTCCCACCTTACGAGCCTCTCTCCCCCGCAGCGGCGGCACAGGCCAGACTGGACCGGCGTCCGTCCTCCTCCCCCCTCCCCTATACACGCACAGATCCGGCGAGGACGCAAGCAGATCGAGCGGAGGCGCGGCGGATCAAGCGGCTCAGCGGGAGCTGACAGCGTGGGCGAGTTCCCTGCGGATTTTGGCGGCGGATCGGAGTGTGCGCCAGCGCCGGGTGGTGTCCTCTCCTAGCTCGTGGATCGGGCGCCGGCGGGCGCGGATCAAGGTAGCGGATCGAGCGACGGCGCGGCTGCCTTCTTCTTCTTCCTCATACGCATCCTCTCCCTCATCCGTGGCTGGCTCGCAGGAGGAGGACGGAGGTGGATAGCCCTGCCTTGGCCGGACGCAAGGCGCCACGACTCTGGCAGCCGGCACGACCGGGGCTTCTGGTGGTTGACAGGATTCCAGTGCCCTCTATGATGAGTCCGGCCCAGCACACCTCTCGGAAAAAGGCCCAATCGCCCCAAAAGACTAGTCCAATAGGGGAAGGGTGTGCACGGCTTTGCCGCCTACACCGTCGTGCGCCTACACTGTTCTGCGCCTAGCCCATGGGCCGCCTACACCGTCGTGCGCCTGCACTGTTCTGCGCCTGGCTAATCCGTACTCCCGTTGGACACGATTGCCGCCTACACTGTCGTGCGCCTGGCCAAACCGTGCTCCACGGCTGCCGCCTACACTGTTGTGCGCCTGGCCAAATCGTGCCCTGGGATGTCCTCATCACTCTATCCAAACATGACTCTAGAACGTCGAGCGCGAGTAAGGCGACTATGGAGGAGGCTGAGGCGGCGTTGGAGCGGCAGCGCATGGCATGCGAGTAGGAGCGGCGCATGATGGCGGCGAAGGAGCAGCGCCTATTGCTCGAGCTGGAGGTAGCTACAGAGTAGCGCCGTGCGCGGCGCGCGACTGCTGCACACGAGGAGCACGAGCAAAGGCAAGCCGTGGCAAGGGGTGATGATGGGCCATGACCCTTATGCCCTCTTCACGATCCAACTCAGCCCTAATTATTTATAGGCCAAATTTGTATATAGTTTCGACCCGATCCATTTAGAGCCCGATCCTTAAATTTGCTAGTATAAAAAGTTGACCCCATTATCACCCCTAGCTGTGGCGGTCGCGCGAGGCAGCTGAGGCTCGGGCAGCGAGCATGGAGACCGAAGCCGTGCGCGCAGCCGAGGAAGCTCGCCTCGTCGAGGAGCAGGAGCTCGAGGTGACATTTGAGACCGCGCGGCGCAGGGCGGCCGGCGCGAGGCGCAGGCTTACAGTGCCCTGGTGCAGTTCAACTGTCCCATGGTGCAGGGCGGCCAGCGGGAGGTGCCCAAGGACTACCGACAGTGGGACCCGGTGGGTCCCAAACCCATGTCGGCGCCAAGATGTGGAGCGTCGTCGCTCCGTCCACGACCCCGACTCCACGAGGGTCGTGAGGACCATCGTCCGAGAGTCCGTCGGCATCACATAGTGACCGATGTTGACAAAGGAGAACCACATCGTGTGTGCTCAGCGCGGTCACTTGGGACGAGTCGGCACCGACCGCGCCCGCAAGTCCACACTTTAGAAGCTTCAATAGGAGTGGGATGCCAGGTGAGCACGTCGACAACTTTGCAGCGGCTAGACTGGTATGACGACGACGAGATCATCTAGGAGAAAGTTGTAGCCATGTTCCTCCGCAGCGCCCCGAAGTACTCGCAACTCAAGATCGCGATTGAGACGATGCACGACATCTCACGTTAACGATCTAGGAGGTGACGAGGCGGTTCAAGCCGATGACGAGGAGGAGATGTTGTCTGGCACAATGAGTGGTAAGCACCACTACACAACAGAGCACTGCCTTGCAGAAGGACGAGTAAGAGGGGGGGGGGGCTTCTTCCTCTTCAGGCGGCCATAAGCGTGTGCAGCGCTAGGCGCCCAAGGCGCGAGGAGGCGCCGAGGGTGTCACACGAGGAGGCGCTAAGGCTGCCGCCTCCAGTGAGTGCAGGCCGCCTCGAGATGACACCATTCTGGACACTGGTCCAGAGAGTGTTGCCACTTGAGACGATGCTCGACATCTCACGTCAACGATCGAGGAGTTGACGGGGTGGTTCAAGGCGGTCGATGATGTCTGGTGGTCCGGTCACTATTGGTGGCAAGCTCCACTACACAGAGCACTAGTTTGCCCACCAGAAGGAGCAGTAAGAAGCGCGAGGCCTTTTTCCTCTTCACGCGGTCGTAAGCGCGCCGTGATGGAATAAGTCTAAGCGCGCCGTGATGGGAATAAGTCTGTGTACTGTTGGTTTTTGTGGTCCTTTGCACTGCATAGCTTTTAGGACAGCGCTGCATGGTGGTTTTGCTGCTCCAACAGGACAGTATCTTGGACTAGCCTTAGGATAGTTAAGACAGCATGGTAGTGCTGCTGGCCAACAGGACAACAGTTAGCATCTTTAGCTTTTAACATCTTTGCGTCTTAGACTAGCATCTAGCATATACACAGCTCGTTGGCTGGCTATAAATATGTAACCGCAACCCCTTGGGTTGGTATGACATTATGAAGAGAAAACCAGAAAATTGCCCCAACTTCTAGTGTCATCCTCTGCCAATGAGAGTAACAATTCAGCTACTAACAACTGGTATCAGAGCCGTACTGTCCCATGCTCTTCCCACTCCAGCGCCTCCCATTTCCTCTCAGCCAGCAGCAGTTGCTGTCTGCTGTTCACGCAGGAATAGCAGCAGTTCCTACTCACGCAGGAACAACAGCAACCTCAGTTCTCCCTTTTTCCCTGCAGAGACAAGCAACAACTCGACTACAGCTTCTTCCCCACGCAATAGCAGCCTAGCAGTGCGCGATGTCCACAGGACACACTCAGCGCTCAGTCGCCTCGAGCGCGCGGCACCGATAGGAGGTCGAGGTCGGAGGGCAGCGGCGGAGCTAGCAGCAGCAAGGGCGGAGGTGAAGTTAGCATCGGCAGCGGATGCAGCTGACGGTCTTACTTACGCATACCTCAGGATGGCAAGGGAGACGACTCGGGAGCGGGTCGAGCAGTGGACAGCCGCGCACGCCGGCGACGCTCCAGGCAGAGGCGCGCGCGGCGGCTACCCAGACGGGGCGGCGCCCCAAGTGGGGGCGCGCGCGGCGGGCTACCGGGTTGACAGAGACCACGACCTTCACAGGGGGCGCGGCTCTCCCTCGCCGGACCGGTACCGTGGTCACCACGAGCTTCAGGCCGTTGTCAGGGACATCGGCCCCGGCGGCGGATGACCTACCCTCACTAAGTCCAACTAAGTCGAGTGGGCTGCGGTGATGATGGTGAGGCTCTAGATGCGGCACATGTGGGAGGCGGTTCGGTACGGCGACGTCGACTACGACGAAGATCGACGGGCGCTCGACGCTCTCATCACCGCAATCCCGTCCGTGATGCAGTTCTTGCTTTCCAAGAAGCGGACTGCTAAGGAGGCTAGGAACGCCATCATTGCAGCACGCATCGGCAGCGAACGCGCCTGCAAGAGCACACTGCAGGCACTTCGCACGGAGTGGAAGTACCTGGCTTTCAAGCCAAGTACGGCAAGGACACTCTGCTACAGAACTTGGTGCCGTTCGGCGACGACACCTACGGCAAGGAGAGAGCTGTCGAGAAGCTCTTCTGTTGCATCTCCGAGAGGTACCGGCAGACCGCTCGTTCGATCGAGTCTCTAGACCTCTCCACGATGCCGATCGAGGAGGCGATAGGTCGCCTCAAGGTCGCCGCAATCGATGAGCCGCAGCCCCTCTCGGGGTATCGGCGGGAAGCTCCATCTCACTCGGGAACAGTGGCAGGCCTCCCTGGGTGACGGGAGGAAGGGGGAGTCCTCTTTCTCGACAGGTAGGCGCGGCGGCCAGGCCGAGGCGTGAGGAGGCGCCCGAGGAGGTGCCCAGGGCGGCGCCCGCGGAGGCGCTCTACGCGGCGCCGCCAACAAGTAGATGCCGCCGCGAGATGACGCGTGCCGCAATTGTTGCAGACTTGGCCACTGGGCAGGGAGTGCTCACAGCCACGACGCGGCCAGGCCCACGTCGAACAGGCGGAGGAGCCGGCTCTGCTCCCGGCGCACGCCAGCATCGAGCTACCTCCAGCGGCATCGGCCGCAACAGCTCTCCTCCACCTCGAGGAGACACACTTTGTCGGGTACACGACAGCCACCACGCTGGCGACATCGACACCGGCAAGAGCAGTAGCGGGATCCTCTTCTTCCTCGACAAGTGCTTCGTGAGCTGACAGTCGGTCAAGCAGCAGGTGGTGGCTATCTAGCTGCGAGGCCGAGTACATAGCGGCATCCACCGCGACTTAGGCGCTCTGGCTTGCTCGACTGCTTGGTGATCTCATCGGCAGAGTCCGCTCAAGGTGGATAGCAAGTCCGCTCTGGCCCTGGCAAAGAACCCCGTTTTTCATGAACGGAGCAAGCACATCCGGGTGAGGTTACCACTTCATCCGAGGCTGCTTGGAGGAAGGAAGCATCGCGACGAGCCACATCAACACCAAGGACCAGCTTGTGGACTTACTCACCAAGCCCCTTGGGAGGATCAAGTTCCTTGAGTTTTGCTCCAAGACCGGGATGGTCCAACTCGAACAAGACAATGCACAACTCCAGGACGGCGGCTAGGCAGCTGAACAGCAGCATCTTGGACTACTTTTAGCAGCCAGGACAACATCTAGGCATCAAGGACAGCATCTGCATGGCAACTAGGATAGTAGTTAGGCAGCATTTTAGACTAGTTTTTTAGCTTGTGTTGGTTGGCTCGTGGCTGGCTATAAATGTAGCCTCAACCTTATCAGGTTGGGCATGACATTGTGTGAAGAAAAACCAGAAAATTGCGGCGCGCGACTGCTATACGTGAGGAGCAGGAGCAATAGAAGGCCTTGGCGGCCCTAAGGGAGGCTGCTAAAACTCAGGCGGTGAGCGTCTAAATCGAAGCCGCTTGCACAGCCGAGGAAGCTCGCCTCTTCGAGTAGCAGGCGCAGGCGTTGGCGGCAGCCTCGACCCGGCGGCGCCTGTAGGCCCTCCAACTACAGGAGGAGCTCAAAGTGACACATGAGATGGCGCGGCGGAGGGCGACCAACGCCAGGCGCAGGCTGACGGTGCCCTCATGGAGTTCATCCGTCTCGTGGTGTAGGGCGTCGAGCGGTAGGTTCCCAAGGACGACCGACAGTGAGATGTGCAGTACTGGGTCCCCAACCCGCAGCGGCGCCACGATGTGGAGCATCCTCGCTCCGCCCACGACCCCGACTCCACGAGGGTTATGAGGACCATCGTCCGAGAGTCCGTCGGCATCAAAGTGGCCGATGTTGACGAAGGACAACTACAACGAGTTAGCTCGCCAGGATGTCCACACTTTAGAAGTTCCGACAGGAGTGGGATCAGTTGGCTTTTAAGCTAGTTGAGCACGTCGACCACTTCGCTCTCTGCCTCTCGAGCATGATGTAGCGGCTGGAGTGGTACAATGACGACGAGATCACCCAAGAGCAGTTCCTCTGCAGCGCCCCGAAGAAGTACTTGCAGCTCAAGATCGCGATTGAGACGATGCTCGACAACTCACGTTGCCGATTAAGGAGGTGACAGGGCTGTTCAAGGTAGTCGTTGATAAGGAGATGGTGTCTGGCGGTCCAGTCACAATCGGTGGCTCCACTACACAGCAGAGCATTTGATGAGGACATCACCGGTACATCTACACCAGCAGCACCTTCACCCCAAGCACCACCTTCAGGGCCGATCACTCGGGCTCGTGCAAGAGAGTTGAACTACGTCATGGTGCTAAAGAATGAAGGATATGTGGCTGGATTCGGACTGCGCACGAACGTCAACTTGTGACGGCCGCCACGACTTCATCCGGACTCCGTTTTGGGCGATCAAGTACTTGATGGAAAGCTTATCAAGTCTACTTTCAGATGGATCTGGACTCACCTTCATATCTTCACCGAGGCGGCCGCAATCGTCATTTTGAGTCGGACTGTTTTCTGTCCAAGGTGCTGCGCCACCTTATTTTGGCCCAATGGGCCGTGTATCGAGTTGGGTCCATTAGGGACGCGTCCTAGGGTTGTAGCACGACCCCAACTCCCTTGTGGCCGTGCTATCCCTATAGCCGTCATTAGCATCCTCGAGTTTTGTTTTACATCTAGCTTTAGCTACACCGAACACGCACAAATACGTGCTGTCCTCGTGTGATTCAGAACTCCACCTTCGAGTGATATTAAGATTGCTCGCCTTCTTTTTCTTGTTCGTTCTTTGATTGCGTACAGGAAGTTCTGATCTTGATTGCAACAGGGTCGGTAACCACAGGGAGTTGGTTCAGCGATTGCATTGGCGCTTCGGGTTCGCTCGTCGTAGTCGGATCGTGAGGGTCGACTTCCACCAAATCAAAATTATCCTCCACTCACCGAAAGATCGGGCACTCCAGCTCTATCAGCATTGGCTCACCCGTCAGGAGCAGTAAGGGGGAGCTTCTTCCTCTTAAAGCGACCGTAAGCGCAGACCGTAGTTGGCGCCTAAGGGGCGAGGAGGCGCCGAGGCCATCACACGAGGCAGGGGTGCACGAGGATGCACTAAGGTTGCCGCCACCGTCAAGTGCAGGCCGCCTCGAGACGACGACACTGGACTGGACACTGGGCCAGGGAATGCCGCCAGCCAAGGCGCGGCCAGACCCATGTCACGCAGGCTGTGGTATCCAAACCCTTGGTTCCGTATATGTATCCAAACCTTTATGTAGGAGGATAGGATTGGTTGGGTGAATATTGATTGGTGTATTGCATTGAGCCGAAGGGTTGAATATAAAGGGGTACATGATTTGAAGGTCAAGGAGCCTCTCCTACAGATATGGAAGGATATGGTTACAATCCTAATGTACCTATTATAGAGATATCCTAATATACTCTAACATCTCCCCGCAGTCACAGCGGGAGCGACGCAGACGATGAGAATGGAGAAGGAGAAGACGCCGTAGGCTGGAGGCCGACAAGCCGAACCCCCCCCCCCCCCCCCCCCCACCGGTAGGCACAACGGTTGGCTCACCGGCAAATGTTGAGACTAGACGTTGCTCACGTAAGGCGATAGCTCTTTATGCCGATGTCGAGGTAGCCGAGCGTGAGGATGAGTAGCTGTGATCGTGGAAGCCGTGCGTAGAGTAGCCGTGGTCGACGTATGGAGCTGTCGAGGGTGCCAATCGATGATGCTGGCGCACAAGGGAGAACGCCATGGACGAAGACGGCGAGGCAGTCGTAGAAGGTCGATGCCGATGTGGATTCAGACGTGCCGTCGAGCGAGGCATGCCCAGGTTTGCCAAGCCCGAAAACGCGTCGAGAACGACATGCACGCAGAGGGAGGGTGCACAACCAGACGCCGTCGCCTGGGGGACCAGCAGAGAAGGCCTCCATATCGGTCGCAGGTGAATAAGACCGCCGGGGTAGAAGATGTCAACGCCTGCTGTTGCTTGGAGTAGAGGTGGTGGCGACGAGTTGTGCTAGACGAAGCGAGGATTGGTGAATTCTGGCGTGAGGCGAGGTGATCCGTGGGTAGCTGCAGCAGCGCTCGAAGGAGACGGCGAAGAACTTAGACAGCTTGATGAAGACAATGCGTGAAAGGTAGCAACACTTAGACATGGTTGCTGGCGGGAGAGATGCAGCGTCGGAAGAGACCATGGGCGGCGCCGCTGCTGCCCAAAGAGGCGATGCAGCGGCAGCCCTCAGTACTCGGTGAAGAGGAACTCACGACGAAGACGAACTTCACGAGAGCCAGGTGGATCACGCACATCCAGCTGATCAGACCGGACTTGCGCGAGACAAAGCGACGATGGAGGAAGTCGATGTAGGTGTCTCGATCGGTGGAGGTGTCGACGAACCGGCGAAGGATGACGTGCGGAAGAGGCGGCGACTTAGGCGGCGCAGATGGGCGTCCCTTAGGGCGTCGGCCGTCTCGCCATACCGCACAGTTAGAGAGGACGAAGAAGCCGGTGAAGTCGATGCCGACGTCGATGAAGAGGCATGAGCTTAACGAGCGGTGCACGACTCAATCTCGATTAGTGATTGAGTAAAAGTCAATGTACAACAGCAATTTCTCGTGGAGAACTCTGGGTGTTACCTTGAACAGCCCTGTCACCTCCTTGATCGGCAACGTGAGTTGTCGAGCATCGTCTCAATCGCGATCTTGAGCTGCAAGTACTTCTTCGGGGCGCTGCGGAGGAACTGCTCTTGGGTGATCTCGTCGTCATTGTACCACTCCAGCCGCTACATCATGCTCGAGAGGCAGAGAGCGAAGTCGTCGACGTGCTCAACTAGCTTAAAGCCAACTGATCCCACTCCTGTCGAAACTTCTGAAGTGTGGACATCCTGGCGAGCTAACTCGTTGTAGTTCTCCTTCGTCAACAACGGCCACTTTGATGCCGACGGACTCTCGGACGATGGTCCTCATAACCCTCGTGGAGTCGGGGTCGTGGGCGGAGCGAGGATGCTCCACATCGTGGCGCCGCTGCGGGTTGGGGACCCAGTACTGCACATCTCACTGTCGGTCGTCCTTGGGAACCTACCGCTCGACGCCCTACACCACGAGACGGATGAACTCCATGAGGGCACCGTCAGCCTGCGCCTGGCGTTGGTCGCCCTCCGCCGCGCCATCTCATGTGTCACTTTGAGCTCCTCCTGTAGTTGGAGGGCCTACAGGCGCCGCCGGGTTGAGGCTGCCGCCAACGCCTGCGCCTGCTACTCGAAGAGGCGAGCTTCCTCGGCTGCGCAAGCGGCTTCGATTTCGACGCTCGACGTATAGCAGTCGCGCGCCGCAATTTTCTGGTTTTTCTTCACACAATGTGATGCCCAACCTGATAAGGTTGAGGCTACATTTATAGCCAGCCACGAGCCAACCAACACAAGCTAAAAAACTAGTCTAAAATGCTGCCTAACTACTATCCTAGTTGCCATGCAGATGCTGTCCTAGATGCCTAGATGTTGTCCTGGCTGCTAAAAGTAGTCCAAGATGCTGCTGTTCAGCTGCCTAGCCGCCGTCCTGGAGTTGTGCGTTGTCTTGTCCGAGTTGGACCATCCCGGTCTTGGAGCAAAACTCAAGGAACTTGATCCTCCCAAGGGGCTTGGTGAGTAAGTCCACAAGCTGGTCCTTGGTGTTGATGTGGCTCGTCGTGATGCTTCCTTCCTCCAAGCAGCCTTGGATGAAGTGGTACCTCACCCGGATGTGCTTGCTCCGTTCATGAAAAACGGGGTTCTTTGCCAGGGCCAGAGCGGACTTGCTATCCACCTTGAGCGGACTCTGCCGATGAGATCACCAAGCAGTCGAGCAAGCCAGATGGCGGCGCCGCGTAGGGCGCCTCCGCGGGCGCCGCCCTGGGCACCTCCTCGGGCGCCTCCTCACGCCTCGGCCTGGCCGCCGCGCCTGCCTGTCGAGAAAGAGGACTCCCCCTTCCTCCCGTCACCTAGGGAGGCCTGCCACTGTTCCTGAGTGAGATGGAGCTTCCCGCCGATACCCCGAGAGGGGCTGCGGCTCATCGATTTCGGCGACCTTGAGGCGACCTATCGCCTCCTCGATCGGCATCGTGGAGAGGTCTAGAGACTCGTCGAACGAGCGGTCTGCCGGTACCTCTCGGAGATGCAACAGAAGAGCTTCTCGACAGCTCTCTCCTTGCCGTAGGTGTCGTCGCCGAACTGCACCAAGTTCTGTAGCAGAGTGTTGAGACGGAGAGCGAAGTCATCAACATCCTCACTTGGCTTGAAAGCCAGGTACTTCCACTCCGTGCGAAGTGCCTGCAGTGTGCTCTTGCAGGCGCGTTCGCTGCCGATGCGTGCTGCAGCGATGGCGTTCCAAGCCTCCTTAGCAGTCCGCTTCTTGGAAAGCAAGAACTGCATCACGGACGGGATTGCGGTGATGAGAGCGTCGAGCGCCCGTCGATCTTCGTCGTAGTCGACGTCGCCGTACCGAACCGCCTCCCACATGTGCCGCATCTAGAGCCTCACCATCATCACCGCAGCCCACTCGACTTAGTTGGACTTAGTGAGGGTAGGTCATCCGCCGCCGCCCGCCGGGGCCGATGTCCCTGACAACGGCCTGAAGCTCGTGGTGACCACGGTACCGGTCCGGTGAGGGAGAGCCGCGCCCCTGTGAAGGTCGTGGTCTCTGTCAACCCGGTCGCCGCCGCGCGCGCCCCCACTTGGGGCGCCGCCCGGTCTGGGCAGCCGCCGCGCGCGCCTCTGCCTGGAGCGTCGCCGGCGTGCGCGGCTGCCCACTGCTCGACCCGCTCCCGAGTCGTCTCCCTTGCCATCCTGAGGTCTGCGTAAGTAAGACCGTCAGCTGCATCCACTGCCGATGCTAACTTCACCTCCGCCCTTGCTGCTGCTAGCTCCGCCGCTGCCACCTCCGACCTCGACCTCCTGTCGGTGCCGCGCGCTCGAGGCGACTGAGCGCTGAGTGTATCCTGTGGACATCGCGCACTGCTAGGCTGCTACTGCGTGGGGAAGAAGCTGTAGTCGAGTTGTTGCATGTCTCTGCAGGGAAAAAGGGAGAACTGAGGTTGCTGTTGTTCCTGCGTGAGTAGGAACTGCTGCTATTCCCATCACGACAGGACAGACACCGTGCAAAGGACCACAAAAACCAACAGTACACAGACTTATTCCCATCACGGCGCGCTTAGACTTATTCCCATCCCGGCGCTTACGACCGCGTGAAGAGGAAAAAGGCCTCGCGCTTCTTACTGCTCCTTCTGGTGGGCAAACCAGTGCTCTGTGTAGTGGAGCTTGCCACCAATAGTGACCGGACCACCAGACATCATCGACCGCCTTAAACCACCCCGTCAACTCCTCGATCGTCAACGTGAGATGTCGAGCATCGTCTCAATCGCGATCTTGAGCTGCGAGTACTTCTTGGCGGCGTTGTGGAGGAACTAGGCTACAAATTTCTCCTAGGTGATCTCGTCGTTGTTGTACCACTCCAGCCTGGAAAGCGAAGTCGTCGACGTGCTCACCTGGCCTAAAGCCAACCGCTCCTGGCGAAGCTTCTGAAGTGTGGACTTGCGGCAGTTGTCGGTGCCAACTCATCCCAAACGACCGAGGCGAGCACACTCGTTGTAGTTCTCTTTCGTCAACATCGGCCATTGTGTGATGCCGACGGACTCTCGGACGATGGTCCTTACGACCCTCATGGAGTCGAGTTCGTGGACGGAGCGAGGACGCTCCATGTCCACCCCAACCAACATGGTGACGTAGCTAGCCGTAGCTAGCCCTATCCCCACGCCTAGAGCACTCTCGTTTTCTTGCCTCCGTGGTCAACGATGGTAAAGAAAACAAAAACCATAGACCAGAGGAGCACTCGGGCAAGAAGTGACCTGATGATGGGGCGACGGGCAAGACCCTCGCCTGTCACGGGGAGTCCCGACAGGAGGCGACGAAGTGGTGGGGCAGAGCCCATCCACCGGTTGTGGGAAACCACGGTGGCGGATCCCGTCTGAGGAGAAGCGGGTGAGGTGCGACGAAACCGCACCCCAGGGCAGCTCGAGCGAAGACAAGCTAGGCGGAGCCGGGCCGCCAGGCGTGGCGGATTCCGCCTCGCGAAGGGTGACGACGGCCTGCCGGAGCGAATGAGGCCGCCGGGTCCACCTTCAAGGAGCGACGGGGAAGTAGGCGAACAAGGCGGGGCCGGTCTAGCGGTGGGGGAAGGAGGGCGGGGCCAGCTGACTCCATGGCCACCGACAATCCAAGGCCCTGCGGGGCAGAGCTGGTCCGCCGACGTTGGAGCATCCCGGCGTAGATCCGCCGGAAGAGGAGCGGGAGCAGCAAAGCTAGCGGGAGCGGCAGAGTCAGCCCACTGATGGCGGATCTCGCCAAGGATGGTGTGGCGGAGAACGAGGCCAGCCTGCAGATGACGACACCCGGCGGACCTCCCCAGGGGCGCGCTACTAGACCACTGGACCGTGCCGGCATAAACCGAGACCCGGTACAAAATTATAAAGTGAGACCTACAAAATTCTAAAGATAGAACAACAAATTAATAGATTGATTTGCAAGTCAAGCTCACATTTTCTCGATCTATTTGCGTGGCCTGTGTGCCCACGGTATCTCGCTCCAGTGCCGAACGAGAATACCGTGTTGTGGCTCATGTTGTGGCCGAGTGTTGTCGGCTTCTTCAGGAGCTTCATCTTTCGCTCGACAAGGCTACTGTTGTTTATTGCGACAATGTCAGTGCTGTCTACATGACTGCCAATCCAGTCCATCACCATCGCATTAAACATATAGAGATTGATATACATATTGTTCAAGAGAAGGTGGCTTTGGGACAGGTTCGGAGCCTTCTACACCGGGCAGGAGCGGCTTCGTGCCCCCGTTTGATCTTGCGGCCGCTCCACCACATACAGTCGTGCCTATGGCTGCAGCGCCAGCTCCTCAGGCTGCTGCAGCACCTGCACCACCAGCTCCTGCAGCGCTAGAGGCTGCTGTTCCAGTGGTGCCTCCAGGCCGTTTTCGAGGACAAGTCTTCAGTCGTTGCCCAGTTAATGGCCCGCTGCCTGTATATCGCTATGGTGCCTCACCGCCACCGATTCTTCGACGGCTCGCTCTGGAACCTTTCTGCTGAGCATGTGGTTGCTTCTCTGGTTCTGGGGAATTATCACAGTGCTCTTGCTGATCCTAACAGGCGAGCGGCAATAGCAGATGAGTATAAAGCTCTCATGGACAATGGTACATGGCGTATTGTTCCTCAGCCGCCTGGCGCTAATGTTGTGACGGGGAAATGGATTTATAAACATAAGTTTTATTCTGATGGTTCTTTGGCTCGACACAAGGTTGGTTGGGTTGTTAGTGGTTTCAATCAGCAACATGGAGTGGACTATGATTAGACCTTTAGTCTGGTTGTCAAGCCGACCACTATTTCGACAGTTCTGAGTATTGCGAGCTCTCGTCACTGGCCTATTCATCAGCTTAATGTCAAGAATGCCTTTCTTCCTGGTCATTAGTGAGACTGTGTATTGTCAGCAGCCGATACCAGCGATTTGCTACCTGTCACTGACACTTCCGTATTCATTTATAAGAGCGGCTCGCATCTTGCCTACCTATATCACTTTTTGGGGATTTCAGTTCAGCACACTTCAGATAGCTTATTTCAGTCTCACAGGCAAGAATGCCTCTTTTCCTGGTCATTAGTGAGACTGTGTATTGTCAGCAGCCACCTGGCTTTATTGACCCTTCATATCCTGATCATGTCTATTTAGTGCAGCGGTCGCTTTAACAGGCTCCTCATGCTTGATACCAGCGATTTGCTACCTGTCACTGACACTTCCGTATTCATTTATAAGAGCTGCTCGCATCTTGCCTACCTATATCACTTTTTGGGGATTTCAGTTCAACACATTTCAGACAGCTTATTTCTGTCTCACCGGCATTCACCGGCAATACGCCTTGGAACTTCTTCAGCGTGCCGACATGACCGAGTGTCACCCTACCTCCATGCCCGTTGATAGCAAGTCCAAACTATCTTCTGAAGATGGGCCTCATTTGCAGAGTATTGCTGGTGCTCTTTAGTGGCTTACCTTGACTCAGGCCAGATCAGCACATAAGGAGCAGGAGCAACGGCAGGCCGCCATGCGCGAGCGTGGAGACCGTAGCCGCGCACGGAGCCGACGAAACTCGCCTCTTCGAGGAGCAGGCGAAGGCAATGGCGGCAGCGTCGACCCGGCGGCGCTTGGAGGCCTTCCAACTACAGGAGGAGCTCGAGGTGACACATGAGATGGCGCAGCGCATGGCGGCTGGCGCGAGGCGCAGGCTGACGATGCCCTGGTGCAGTTCAACCGTCTCGTGGTGTAGGGCGGCCAGTGGGCCGTGGCCGTGCACCAGAGGGTCCCAAACCCGCGGCGGCGCCAGGTCGTGGAGCGTCCTCGCTCCATCCACGACCCCGACTCCACGAGGGCCGTGAGGACTATCGTCTGAGAGTACATCGGCATCACAAAGTGGTCGATCTTGACGTCGCGGTCGCTTGGGACGAGTCGGCACCGACTGCGCCCGCAAGTCCCCACTTTAGAAACTTCAACAAGAGTGGGAGCATGTCGATGACTTCGCTCTCCGCCTCTCGAGTCTGATGATCTTGTAGACGTGTGCGCTCGACTCGTCGAGGTGTAGGAGAGCAGTCGTGGCCGAAACCACAGGAAGACGCTCGATGTTCCCGTGAGCCAGAGAAGACCCGGCTCATCCTCCGCAGCCTGCGTGATGTGCCAGGCACCTTTGCTAGCGGCACTCCCTGGACCAGTGTCGAGTCCGGTGTCGTCTCGGGATGGCCTGCACTCACCGGCGGCGGTGGCCTTTGCGCCTTCCCGTGCGCTGCCCTCGACGCGTCCTCGCGCCTTGGGCGCCTAGCGTGACCCGCGCTTACGACTACCTGAAGAGGAACTGCTCCTCCTAGCGGGCAAGCCAGTGCTCTGCTGTGTAGGGGAGCTTGCCACCGATAGTGACCGGACCGCCAGGCACCATCTTCTCATCATCGACCGCCTTGAACTGCCCCGTCACCCCCTCGATCGATAACGTGAGATGTCGAGCATTGTCTTAATCGGATCTTGAGCCCCGAGTACTCCAGCTGTCTCCTGGGTGATCTCGTCGCTACACACTACATGACAAGGCGTTGAGTTCTTGTCTGACTTGGACACCTACGTCTGCAGCTCCGTCAAATTCAGGGAATCTTTGACCACGAGATCAAGGGCATCATCTCTATCATCCTCATCGCCAAGACTGACGAGCATCGACTCCTCACCGGGGTCTTCTACATCCCCACGCTTTGGAACTCGATCATCAGCTGAATGAGAATGGTTCACGTGTGGAGATTGACAGAGTACTTCACACCTAGGGAGCAACTGTTCTGCCCTCCACAACGATGTGGCCCAGCCACTCTGCCTCGCTGTCCACTGCGATGAGAGGCTTGGCGGTGGCATGAGCACTTCGGGCACCTCCACTTTCAGGCTCTGCGACAGCTCAACACCAAGGAGATGGTGTGGGGCATGTCGTGCATCAACTACATGGAGCAGTTCTGCGACACCTGCATGATGACCAAGCAGGAGCGACTATCCTTCCCTCGCCAGGTGAGCTCGTGCACAGTGAGCTCTGCGGGCCGCTGATGCTACACCGGGAAGACGACGCTACTTCCTTCTACTTGTCGACGACGTCTCCTGGTACATGTGGGCGTTCATCCTCGACACCGGTGGACACCATCAAGCGCATTCAAGCTGCTGCGGAGAATGAGTGGTGGTCGCAAGCTCCGAGTGCTAGTTCCGACAACGGCGGCTGAGTTCACGCCGTACTGCGCCGACGAGGGAATCCATCGTCACTTCTCCGCGCCGCACACTTCGCAGCAGAACAGCGTCGTCGAGCGGCGCAACCAGACCATGGTTGCCAAGGGCCGAGCCCTTCTCAAGCAGAGAGGGATGTCAGCCATCTTCGGGGGGAGGGGGGGGAGGGGGGCCATGAAAGTCGTTCATATCTTCAATCGCTCGCCCACCAAGGCTCACGATGGCATGACGCCATACAAGGCTTGGCATGGGTAGAAGTCGACGGTCGGACATCTCCAAGTGCACATCTCCAAGTGCTGTGGACGCTTTCCTGGGCATCAAGTATGCGCACAAGAAGAAGAAGCAGCATGCGTCAGGTTCATCACCTAGTGGCTAGAGTTAGCTGTCGAGTCTGTTAGCTATTTCGGTGTGAGATTAGTTGAGTTGTTAGGATTGGATAAGTTTGAGTTTGTTAGGATTCTTGTTAGCGCCGGCTACAAAAGGAGCACAGCTGAACTCTTGAGGATTAAGCAAGAAAATAGTATCTAAATTACTCAGAGCCTCTCCGGGAGGGCGAGTTTGTTAGCTGCTATCCTTGCCAATATATATATAACAGTACATAGTATGTGGTATGGAATGCCCCTGCAATGAGTCATAATATGCAGCAATCAATTGGGTAAAAGAACTCATGATTTTCTCACATCATTTTATGGCATTGTACACAGCTCATGCAACTAGAATTCTTTCACAACTTTCTTACTTGAGGTATACAGCGCATGGTTCTTATGAGAAATAAGGTATTAAGTTAAAAGCACAAGTTATGACTTACACGGTCCACAGTTCTCTGATCCCAAGCATCAGACCATACAGCAGCACAGGCCCAGTAGCCATCAGAAATGTTGCTTCCAGAGAACTCCTTTGAATCAGTGTAATCATTGATGTTCACCCAAGAACCAAGCACTGCTCCATCAACATCACCGCATTCAATTAAGGGTTGGTTGCGAATATGGAGAGCTAATACAGGTTTATCTTCTCCTGGCAGTGTAACAATCTTTGCAGCATCACGGATGACATTCTCCCTCATCTACAGCAAGTACACGGTCAAACCTCAATCAGAGTTATAGTCTCTAGCATCTTCCACTCATTTGATCTTATGTACCCACGCTGCTTCATCTCGTCAGCAATTTGTAGCCTCAGTGACCTCCTGACAGTACCTTGCATGAGTTGTGTTAGGTCTGACTCTACATCATCTCCTAACCTTTCTAGCATTGCTACAGCCAATCCAGTTTCACCCTGCAAAGTACATGTGTTAGAAACAGGAACTGACACACAGACACATTACTAAGCTAAGTGAACTAATTCACCTTCATCAACAGATCATATACAATGGATCTTCCAATTTCATGAACTCTTCTGAATCCTTATTGGAAACTAATTCCCTCTGGCACAAAAGCTGCAGCTGAAGAACTGCCAAAGGTAGGCGACCGAATTGTAGTGCTTCTCTGACTACAGATTTAAAGTCAAAGTTATTCTTATTCATTTCCCATCTGTTAATCATTTCCTTGATGTTTCCTTGAATAATTTGTCTCCCAACTTGAGCAGTCCCTTTACTCGTATCAATATCATGGAAATTTGAAGCACTAAGAGATGATTCAACTGGTGTTAGAGCTAACAGGTTGTTGCTATCAGGAACCAATACATGAGCTGACTCTTGCCTGTCATGAGCATCTAAACCGCCTGGTGTCCCTGATGAAACACCATCCCCACCACAACAACTGGAAGCGAAGAATCATTTTGCAATGCTTCTGCACCTATTTTCAGTTCTTGTCATCTCAGTCCCTGCCACAGTGTAAGCACAGCATTAAAAAAATGGAAAATGATCATTTGAAGACAACTATTAGCAAACACGCAGCAATATCATCACTTTACCATCCTAACAGAATTCTGATTCTTTGCAGAGACTCGGCTTTGGATATTTCTTATTACCATCAAAAGGAAAGCCATTTCATGAAGCTTTACTGAATTATCTGGCATGTCTGAGACATAAAGAGAATAAATATCACATGTCACAAAGAAATTTATACAGCAAAAAGAAATTACCTGTTTTTTGTTTCTGTAGCCCATAACATTTTATCGTTCTTGTTGCAAACCGGACAGCTAAAACCATTAACCTGTTTTCACACTGTAAGCTTACAAATTTTACATGAAGCTAAAAGTGTTACACTTAGCAGGCTACATTAAACCTAAGAAAACTAGGACAAAGAAAACAAGCCATGCCTCTTATGGTATGTATTTCTAAATCTATTGCACTGCAGCTGAGGATATTACAGCATTAAGTGTGTTGGGCCTATCACACCCTATAGCACACGTTTTTGTTTTGCAGACGAATGATGTCCTAAGTATTGTGAAATGGTAGTGCGTCGAGAATGTCGTAGTTACAAGACCCAAACACAGTGGCCCAAATGGTGCAGCCGCAGCATATGTTCTGCACATACAAGGGATGCCCCCAAAGCGGGCTGCAGGTGTTCGGTATAGGTTTGAGCCTACTACAGATGCATTTAGCTTCCTTTTTGGCATATCTATGTTGTCCACATGAAAAACAACTTTCTTCTCTCACATTGCCATGGATCTTCCATAGTCACTCCCTTCATGTCTTGAACTTGCCAACAACTTTCTTGTCTAAAATTTCTTGCCTATGGTTCAAACCTCACAAGCTAGGCGCCGGTTAAATGAGAAGCAAAATTTTATCTTCATATAGTTCACTCTGTGATGAAAACAAAAATTCCATGTGAGCCAGAGAAGACCCGGCTCATTCTCCGCAGCCTGCGTGATGTGCCAGGCACCTTCGCTAGCGGCACTCCCTGGACCAGTGTCGAGTCCGGTGTCGTCTCGGGATGGCCTGCACTCACCGGCGGCGGTGGCCTTTGCGCCTTCCCGTGCGCTGCCCTCGACGCGTCCTCACGCCTTGGGCGCCTAGCGTGACCCGCGCTTACGACTACCTGAAGAGGAACTGCTCCTTCTAGCGGGCAAGCCAGTGCTCTGCTGTGTAGGGGAGCTTGCCACCGATAGTGACCGGACCGCCAGGCACCATCTTCTCATCATCGACCGCCTTGAACCGCCCCGTCGCCCCCTCGATCGATAACGTGAGATGTCGAGCATTGTCTTAATCGGATCTTGAGCCCCGAGTACTCCAGCTGTCTCCTGGGTGATCTCGTCGCTACACACTACATGACAAGGCGTTGAGTTCTTGTCTGACTTGGACACCTACGTCTGCAGCTCCGTCAAATTCAGGGAATCTTTGACCACGAGATCAAGGGCATCATCTCTATCATCCTCATCGCCAAGACTGACGAGCATCGACTCCTCACCGGGGTCTTCTACATCCCACGCTTTGGAACTCGATCATCAGCTGAATGAGAATGGTTCACGTGTGGAGATTGACAGAGTACTTCACACCTAGGGAGCAACTGTTCTGCCCTCCACAACGATGTGGCCCAGCCACTCTGCCTCGCTGTCCACTGCGATGAGAGGCTTGGCGGTGGCATGAGCACTTCGGGCACCTCCACTTTCAGGCTCTGCGACAGCTCAACACCAAGGAGATGGTGTGGGGCATGTCGTGCATCAACTACATGGAGCAGTTCTGCGACACCTGCATGATGACCAAGCAGGAGCGACTATCCTTCCCTCGCCAGGTGAGCTCGTGCACAGTGAGCTCTGCGGGCCGCTGATGCTACACCGGGAAGACGACGCTACTTCCTTCTACTTGTCGACGACGTCTCCTGGTACATGTGGGCGTTCATCCTCGACACCGGTGGACACCATCAAGCGCATTCAAGCTGCTGCGGAGAATGAGTGGTGGTCGCAAGCTCCGAGTGCTAGTTCCGACAACGGCGGCTGAGTTCACGCCGTACTGCGCCGACGAGGGAATCCATCGTCACTTCTCCGCGCCGCACACTTCGCAGCAGAACAGCGTCGTCGAGCGGCGCAACCAGACCATGGTTGCCAAGGGCCGAGCCCTTCTCAAGCAGAGAGGGATGTCAGCCATCTTCGGGGGGAGGGGGGGAGGGGGGCCATGAAAGTCGTTCATATCTTCAATCGCTCGCCCACCAAGGCTCACGATGGCATGACGCCATACAAGGCTTGGCATGGGTAGAAGTCGACGGTCGGACATCTCCAAGTGCACATCTCCAAGTGCTGTGGACGCTTTCCTGGGCATCAAGTATGCGCACAAGAAGAAGAAGCAGCATGCGTCAGGTTCATCACCTAGTGGCTAGAGTTAGCTGTCGAGTCTGTTAGCTATTTCGGTGTGAGACACTCGAGGACGCCATGGTGCTTGCCCGCGCCTACAAACGCCTCCTACAGATCCACGTCGACGACGACTCCGGTACCACCCACCGTGCCTCGCCCTGCACGACGCCTCCGGCGCGATCCCTAGCTGCGACGCCACGCACCCCCACCAGCGCGCCGTCGCGGCCAACCCCGGCAACCCCATCTGAGTCGGCACGCCCTACACCTCGGCCCGGCACCCGCTTCACGCGCCCCACACCGCAAGAGATGGCCCAGCGCCGCCTTGACAGCCTCTGCTTCAACTGCCCTGAGAAGTTTTCGCCTTGCCAACACCTGCACCATGAAGGGGATCTCCTTGATGGAACTCGACGACAGCGAGCCCGCCGACGCTGCCGCCACTGATGAAGAGCAGGGCATCTCCCTGAACGCGCTCACGGGCATCAAGACCGCGGACACGATGCACCTCGCCACCTACATCGCCGGCTCCACCGTGCGTGCCCTGGTCGATTCGGGGTCGACCCACTCATTCATCGCCACCACGACGGCGACCCGGGTCGGCATCCACTTCGTTCCCCACCCGGGCAAGGGCGAGCGCGTTCCGTGCGCCAGCATCTGCCCAGCCTTCACCATCTCCATCAGGCGCAAGCACTTCCTCGTCGACTTGTACGTCCTCCCACTCGACTTGTACGTCCTCCCAGACGATGTTGTTCTGGCTGGACGGCCACCGCGTCAAGTGGCTCGGCGCGAGATGTCGTCAACGCTACACCTGCGCGCAATGGAGCGCCACGACCTCCTGTCAGCTCCTCCAGGCCGAGTTCGCGGACCTCTTTGAGCAAACCCTGGAGCTACCACCTCAATGTCGGCTCGACCACCGGATCCACCTGCTCCCCGACACAACGCCAGTGGCGGTACGACCTTACCGCTACCCCAGCTCCTCAAGGACGAGATCGAGTGGCAATGCGCAGAGATGCTCAAGCTGGGCATCATCCGCCCAAGACATCGGCCTTCTAGTCGCTCGTCCTCCTCGTTCGCAAGAAAGACGGCTCCTAGCGCTTCTGTATCGACTACCGCACGCTCAACGCGAAGACCGTCCGCGACATGTTCCCGACCCGCATCGTCGATGAACTCCTCGATGAGCTCAATGGCGTGATGTTCTTCACCAAGCTGGATCTGGGCAGGGGCTACTTCCAGGTCCGCATGTACGCGGATGACATCCACAAGACGGCGTTCCGCACCCACCATGGCCACTTCAAGTTCGTCATCTTGGCTTTTGGCCTCACAAATGCGCCCTCCACGTTCCAGGCCTTGATGAACAAAGGTTCTAAGGCCTTTCCTCCGCAAGTTCGTGCTTGTGTTTTTTTGACGATATCTTGATCTACAGCCGCTCGTGGGCCGAGCATCTCAACCAAATTCGTCGGGTGTTTGTTGTGCTACGCGAACATTCAAAGTTCCTCAAGCGCTCTAAGTGCTCATTCGCGGAACGCAGTGTGGCATACTTGGGCCACATCATCTCCTCCTCCGGCGTCGCCATGGACCCGTGCAAGATCGACGCTGTCCAAGCATGGCCATAACCGCGCTCGGTCAAGGCGCTCCGCGGTTTTCTCGGCCTCACCGAGTACTACCACCGTTTCATCAGCAACTACGACGCCATTGCAACTCTTCTCACGGCACTGCTCAAGCGAAAGGCATTCTGTGGTCTCCGACCACGTCTAATGCGTTCGAGGCGCTCAAGACGACCCTCACCACCGGCCTGGTGCTGCAGCTGGCAAACTTTACCAGCACCTTCATCGTCGATTGCGACGCCTCCGGCTTCGGCTTTGGCACGATACTACAACAGGGCGCAAGCCCGATTGCGTTCTTCAGCCGCGCCGTGGCACCTCACCACGTCAAGCTCGCCGCCTACGAACGCGAACTGATGGGCCTCGTCAAGGCGGTCAAGCACTGGCGGGCCTATCTCTGGGCATGTTTCTTCGTCGTCCACACCAATCACTTCGCGCTCAAGTACTTGCTGGACCAGCGGCTCTCCACCATAACGCAGCACACCTGGGTCAGCAAGCTCTTCGGGTATGACTTCTCCGTCGCCAGAACGCGGCAGCACACCTGGGTTCAAGCCTGAGCGCCAGAACACAGCGGCCAACGCGTTGTCACGCCGAGACGAGGCGACGCTGGAACCAGCATCCTGCGCCATCTCCCGCGCTGACCTCGAGTTGTTCGAGACATTCCGGCAAGAGTCGCTAACCCTGCACGAGATCATCGCCAAGCGCGACGAGATCGAGCGTGGTGACAGTGGGGCATCCTAGACACTGGTCGACGGCTTTGTTATGCACCGAGGGAGGATCTACGTGTCGTCTATATCGACACTTCAGCCTCAGATCCTCGCGACCGCCCACAGCATGGGCCACGAGGGTGTCCAAAAGACCCTTCACCGTTCTACAACCCCAATGCCAACCAACTCGTTCAAGAGTACGTTCAAGGTACTTGCTGGACCAGCGGCTCTCCACCATAACGCAGCACACCTGGGTCAGCAAGCTCTTCGGGTATGACTTCTCCGTCGCCAGAACGCGGCAGCACACCTGGGTTCAAGCCTGAGCGCCAGAACACAGCGGCCAACGCGTTGTCACGCCGAGACGAGGCGACGCTGGAACCAGCATCCTGCGCCATCTCCCGCGCTGACCTCGAGTTGTTCGAGACATTCCGGCAAGAGTCGCTAACCCTGCACGAGATCATCGCCAAGCGCGACGAGATCGAGCGTGGTGACAGTGGGGCATCCTAGACACTGGTCGACGGCTTTGTTATGCACCGAGGGAGGATCTACGTGTCGTCTATATCGACACTTCGGCCTCAGATCCTCGCGACCGCCCACAGCATGGGCCACGAGGGTGTCCAAAAGACCCTTCACCGTTCTACAACCCCAATGCCAACCAACTCGTTCAAGAGTACGTTCAAGGCTGCGCCACCTACCAGCGCCACAAGACCGAGCATTTGCACCCCGCTGGCCTTCTTTAGCCACTCCCGGTGCCCACGGCAGTCTGGCAGGACATCGCCTTGGAATTTGTGGAAGGTTTTCCTCGCATGGACGGCAAGTCAAGGTCGTTCTCACCGTCAGTGGTGCGCGTCTTCTTCGACCAGATCGTGTGTCTCCATGGCATCCCATGCTCCATTGTCAGCGATCGCGATCCGGTGTTCACCGGCGCCTTCTGGACGGAATTGTTCCAGGTCTATGGTGTCGAGCTCCACAGCTCGGCGTTCCATCCGCAGACAGATGGCTAGTAGGAGGTTACAAACCGCATCCTGGGTGTCTACCTTCGATGCTTGGCGAGTGATCGTTCGCGTGCTTGGGTGCACTGGCTTCCATGGGTGGAATACTGCTACAACACCTCGCTCCAAACGGCTCTCAAGGCAACCCCGTTCGAGGACGTCTACGATCGCCCTCCACCGTCCATGGCCTCTTACCAGCCCAGCGTGGCTCGAGTGACGGCCCTGGACAAGCAGCTCAAGGACTGAGACGCCTTCCTCCAGGAGATCACCGATCATCTCCTCCAAGCACAACGACACATGAAGGCGTACTACGACGACGGCCATCGCGACATCGTCATGGAGGTCGGGGATTGGGCGTGGTTGCGTCTGCACTAGCGCTCCGCCACTGGCATCACCGACAAGGGCGCTGGCAAGCTAGCGCCACGTAGTACGGCCCCTTCCTAGTGCTGGAGCACATCAGAAAGGTGGCCTACCGCCCAAGGCCAAAATCCATGACGTGTTCCATGTGGTTCTCCTCAAGAAGCGCTCTACCGACGGATGTGGTTCTGCTTCCCCCACTAGTGCATGGTCGTGTCGTGCCTGCTCCGGCCTCCGTCAAGCGCGCAAGAATCAATCTTGGCGTTTGGGAGTTGTCTCTTAGGTTGGCCGTGCGTCTTCTGACGCTACCTGGAAATGCCTCGACGAGTTCAAGGAGACGTACCTAGAATTTCAGCTCGAGGGCAAGCTGTTTCGAAAGGAGGAAGTGTTGTGGATGCTTTCCTGGGCATCAAGTATGCGCACAAGAAGAAGAAGAAGCAGGCGTCAGGTCCATCAACTAGTGGCTAGAGTTAGCTATGGGGTCTGTTAGTTATTTTGGTGTGAGATTAGTTGAGTTGTTAGGATTGGATAAGTTTGGGTTTGTTAGGAGTCTGGTTAGCGCCGGCTACAAAAGGAGCACGGCTGAACTCTTGAGGATTAAACAAGAAAATAATATCTAAACTACTCAGAGCCTCCTGGGGAGGGCGAGTTTGTTAGCCGCTATCCTTGCCAATATATCTACCACAACAACGAGTCTTCAGCTGCCTCGTCTAGGTGAGGAGTTAAACCACATAGGCAAGTTCGACGACAGGAGCACCCTAGGGGTGTTCATCGGCTACCCCAAGGGAGTGAAGGCATACCGCGTCCTCGACCCTGTGACACAATATGTGAGCACGACGCACGACGTCGTGTTCGATAAAGTGCGAGGCTGGACGTGGGACATGATAGTCGATGATGGATCGACTCCGGCGTATGACTTCACCCCGAAAAAACATGCATGCAATCCAATCTACCAACCACTTAAGCTAGAGCATACCTGATCCAAGCAGAGGAGCTTGGAGCTAATGAAGGCAGCAGTTTGTCAACATACATAACAAAAAAGTGGTTGCTGCTATCGTAAAGGTTTGCTATTGGTTCTCGCTATATAAATTTATGGCATGTTGGGCATGGAAATAGTACCCAACAAGCAATTTGTATGACTATGCCTATTTGTAAAGTCAACTCAGTATTTCAGTAAAAATGCTTCAAAATATAGAAACTTGACGGATATTGACAGCATGAACAGTTGTACTAAGTATAAAACCAATTCAGGAGCATGGACATACCGATATAAGAATTGATCGTTCAGCTTGACTTAAAGGAGCAAGTATCAATTGTACATCTGCTTGAACATTAGACTCTGCAGATACCACATGACGTGCGCTGACTGATTTCAATTGCGAAGCTCTCCTAACAAGAAGATGCCTGAACGCAGCTAGGGCTCGACCACGGTGCAAATGATGTTCCACTCTCACATCTTTCTCCTGAAGAGGAGAATAATGAAGTGGTAGTTTAGAAAGAAAAGTTATAATACTGCAGCAGAACACAGTTCAGCAGAGGGGAATAATGAAAATGGCAAGCTTCTCGCGCTGGAACCGGTTGAGAGCTTTGAAACTCCTGTCCCGAACTGGTTCGAAGCACGGCACCTTCTTATAACAGAAACCCAGGCACCCAGCCCAGTCTTACCCCTGGCCCTGGGTCAAGGTTCTTTTCAATTTAGAGAGAAGTCAATAGAACAAATTTTGTGGGATTTAGCTTCAGGAAAAGGTTAGAGAGGGGAGTTTTATTCTTATTTTTATGTTCATCCACAGTAGGCAAGCTTATGATATATCCATAAGGCACATTGAAGCCAATCTTGCATTCCTGATTATTGTCCTTTTAACAGAGAACAGTACCATGGTAAAGAAGGTGATTCAAGATACAAAAAATAAAAAAGTTCGAAGGATGTGCAAGATAATGTACCTCAAGGGAAGAGTATAATTCTTCTTCGACACTTTTTTGGATCGATGCTTCTAAGGACAGTGCATTGGCTTCAGTATATCCAGTGCAATTGTATATATAATCAGTGACACTGTGCGTGAATAACTCTTCAGATGATGGGGCATTTGATAGGAGTTGCATTCCAAAAGGGCCCTAACCATAGACTGTAGTGGAGAGAAGAAAAGGATTATCCCAGCTGCAAATGCAAATGGATGATAGATGTGTGCATATATATACAAATTAAGACAACTATAAGCGAAGGCTGGTGTGAGTACCTACCAACCAGGGGCGGATCTGCGGCTAGGGCCACCCGGGAACATGACCCTAGTCGCGGCCCGGTAATCTCTACTACTGCCCCTTAGTTTTGGCCCAAAAACTAGAGGTCTCTAGTCCATCGAATAGGCCCAAGAACTTGATGCATGTTCACTTACACACATAAAACAACCCTCTCTAACCTTTTGTCCGACTTCATTATTGATACTTCTAAAAAGGGTAATTAAAATTTCACTTACACACATAATAATTTAGCATTCCAAAGTCTAGATTTATGCATTAAAAAACTAAATTCAAATGAGGCCATATGGGGGGAACCACAACTGGGATTGACTAATACAAGATAAAACACGTATCAGAATTGAATTCTACTGTGTTAACTGAAATGTGCTTTCCAAAAATAAAGACAAATCTGTTCAAACAGTTGAATTAATCTTCTAATAGACTTTGGTAGCCAACATGGAAGCATTTGCAACAACAAAGTGTCTCCTCCAGCAGAGGAAAAAATGCTATAGCGCCATCGCAAGTACTCTGAAATTGACGATTTTCCAAACGCTGAAAAATATTTTTTCTTTTCTTAGAAAAGGAAATAATGCATGGGTAACATCTCAAAAGCAGAGCTTCAACAATCTGAATACAAGGGTGCGAAGGTTTTTGTTGATTACCATTGGCACGAGCGTAGTTTAAGCACCCATATTCATCTTTCCCAAAACAAGCAGAAAAAAGGGTTTTCCGTAGCGTTGGAAATTGCTGGAGACAAGGATCCAGGTTCTCTAATTTGCACTGAGATGACAAACCACGACTTCTATTCACACTTCCTGTACATATTGATTTCTGAATTGGTGCTGAAGCATACATTAAGGTAGCTAGTGCAGATATTTCACCAATTCGTTCCGCCATATCATCAACTGTATACAACATTTCATCTATCTCAATAGCAGTAAGATTACTACTATTAACCATTTTCTGTGACAACTTCCTACGGGCATTAGAGAATGATGCCTCATACTCATGACCTTTAATCCTGGAGAAGAGTAACCATTGTGCCCACTTGCAATCGCCCTGCAAATATAGGCAACATAACAACCAAGTCAAACTAAATTTTATATGTAGTACTAAAGAGGAACATTTTAGGCAACTTAATCTGACAGTTGCAATACAAGGTAGCATCTCAAGATCTTGTAGCACGGTACTCATAAAGTATGAATAACAGTGTCGGTGTGTTCCAACATACTACTTAAGAGAAGGTAACTAGGATACCACTCAAGTTCCTAGTAGATAAAATTATTGTCAGGACTAAGAAAGTTGATAATAGGTCTGCCACTATACAGGACAAGTTTACATGGAAAGCGGACAGACAACCAGATGACAAGGAATAGAAAAAACACCAATTTAAACTGGTCCAGCAAGCTTGAACCTTCTGATACTTTTCCAAAGGATAATTTAAAACGTTTACATTGTAGCGATTGAAGGACCACAGCAGTCATAACTCATAACTTGGCTCCTTAAAGCACATAGATTCCAACCATGTAACACCAAATTTATAACTCCATATTCTAAGTTCTAACCCAACAAAAACAAACTATAATATGAATCTAATTTTCCTAGCAACCAGCTGGTTTACTGCCAGGTCCCCACTGCTTGATCAGAGAGCTGAATACAAAGAACAATGCAGAATAGCAAGTATTTTTTCCTCGAACTACGCAGGAGAGCTGCATGTCATTTCATTAAGGTAGAAAAAATAGTACACGAATCTGGTTAGACCCTACTCGAGAACAAACAGCCCACACACCCAATCTTAAAAGAAAAACCGACACGCCACAGCCAAATAGCAAGTATTATAAAGTAGAACTGCACCAGAACTTACTGCTGCATCTTTGAGTAAAGGGATACGATCCTTTTCTGGAGCCAAATTACAGTTGTCCAGATAGAGCTCCAGTAGATATGGCAAGTTATATTGCACACAGAAACGTATGACTAATTTATGTAATGCACTTTCACGACCCTAGTGATTGGCATCATCTGGTATTTCTGAAGCACAAAATGCCTCCTTCTTTGGATCCTTTGTAAGGATGCCAGCACGGGCAAGCAAAGGTATAATTTCAGCAGTACTTTGCCAGTACTCTTTTACAAAGATGTGTTTCTTCATCAATTCCTGCTGCATTAGCATTCTGATGTACGACGTTGATTCATGATTGTACAAGGATCTAAATACCTTAACATGCGGTATCTCCATACAAACAGGTTCAAGCTCTTCTGAGTCACATATGTACATGTTGTAATCAGGGACTGTTAGATCAGAAACAGTCTTGTCAGCAGCTTGTAAACTGTCCACATTTACTCTAATAATCCCTTCTAAAAGTACGCTGTTGGGAATCATGTCCAGAAGTTCACAGGCTTTCCCCGCATCATTATGACCAACAAAATATTCAAACTGAGATTCCCATGGGATATGAGCATGTATATGATAAGGCCGGTCCAGCAATATCTGCATAATAAAAAATAAAAATCATAAATCCATAAAGCATACAAGTAGTCCAGGATATAAATTTGAATTTGTTGTGCTGCAATCTAGCTAACAAAAGCATCATAACAAAATTAAATCAAACACTAAGACACCATTTATGTGGAAAAATTAGCGAGGCCGCTTTATTTTGGCATACTTAATCCAGATCAGAGTATCAGACATGAAGTTGAGAACTAGAGCCCTGCCAAACAGGGCCTAAGGGCCTATTCAGCATAGCTCCAGCTTGCTCTTTCTAGCTTGAAGGTTTCATGGAGTTGGAGCTGGGTGTACATTGCGACTGTTTAAACTTTCCAAAGCAAATTTAAATTAAAAATACGTATTTAAACCACTTCATTTAAATTCTAACTTGGAGCTAGGAACTGGAGCTGTGCCAAGAATACAAGTAATTGAGGGCCTGAATCAGAATTTATGTGCTATAAATTACTTAACAAAATTACACACAGAAAGACACATTTCCATGGAAAAAATAGCGAAACCAAGAGAACTAAAGCTGGTATATAACAGTACATAGTATGTGGTATGGAATGCCCCTGCAATGAGTCATAATATGCAGCAATCAATTGGGTAAAAAGAACTCATGATTTTCTCACATCATTTTATGGCATTGTACACAGCTCATGCAACTAGAATTCTTTCACAACTTTCTTACTTGAGGTATACAACGCATGGTTCTTATGAGAAATAAGGTATTAAGTTAAAAGCACAAGTTATGACTTACACGGTCCACAGTTCTCTGATCCCAAGCATCAGACCATACAGCAGCACAGGCCCAGTAGCCATCAGAAATGTTGCTTCCAGAGAACTCCTTTGAATCAGTGTAATCATTGATGTTCACCCAAGAACCAAGCACTGCTCCATCAACATCACCGCATTCAATTAAGGGTTGGTTGCGAATATGGAGAGCTAATACAGGTTTATCTTCTCCTGGCAGTGTAACAATCTTTGCAGCATCACGGATGACATTCTCCCTCATCTACAGCAAGTACACGGTCAAACCTCAATCAGAGTTACAGTCTCTAGCATCTTCCACTCATTTGATCTTATGTACCCACGCTGCTTCATCTCGTCAGCAATTTGTAGCCTCAGTGACCTCCTGACAGTACCTTGCATGAGTTGTGTTAGGTCTGACTCTACATCATCTCCTAACCTTTCTAGCATTGCTACAGCCAATCCAGTTTCACCCTGCAAAGTACATGTGTTAGAAACAGGAACTGACACACAGACACATTACTAAGCTAAGTGAACTAATTCACCTTCATCAACAGATCATATACAATGGATCTTCCAATTTCATGAACTCTTCTGAATCCTTATTGGAAACTAATTCCCTCTGGCGCAAAAGCTGCAGCTGAAGAACTGCCAAAGGTAGGCGACCGAATTGTAGTGCTTCTCTGACTACAGATTTAAAGTCAAAGTTATTCTTATTCATTTCCCATCTGTTAATCATTTCCTTGATGTTTCCTTGAATAATTTGTCTCCCAACTTGAGCAGTCCCTTTACTCGTATCAATATCATGGAAATTTGAAGCACTAAGAGATGATTCAACTGGTGTTAGAGCTAACAGGTTGTTGCTATCAGGAACCAATACATGAGCTGACTCTTGCCTGTCATGAGCATCTAAACCGCCTGGTGTCCCTGATGAAACACCATCCACCACAACAACTGGAAGCGAAGAATCATTTTGCAATGCTTCTGCACCTATTTTCAGTTCTTGTCATCTCCCTGCCACAGTGTAAGCACAGCATTAAAAAAATGGAAAATGATCATTTGAAGACAACTATTAGCAAACAAGCAGCAATATCATCACTTTACCATCCTAACAGAATTCTGATTCATTGCAGAGACTCGGCTTTGGATATTTCTTATTACCATCAAAAGGAAAGCCATTTCATGAAGCTTTACTGAATTATCTGGCATGTCTGAGACATAAAGAGAATAAATATCACATGTCACAAAGATATTTATACAGCAAAAAGAAATTACCTGTGTTTTGTTTCTGTAGCCCATAACATTTTATCGTTCTTGTTGCAAACCGGACAGCTAAAACCATTAACCTGTTTTCACACTGTAAGCTTACAAATTTTACATGAAGCTAAAAGTGTTACACTTAGCAGGCTACATTAAACCTAAGAAAACTAGGACAAAGAAAACAAGCCATGCCTCTTATGGTATGTATTTCTAAATCTATTGCACTGCAGCTGAGGATATTACAGCATTAAGTGTGTTGGGCCTATCACACCCTATAGCACACGTTTTTGTTTTGCAGACGAATGATGTCCTAAGTATTGTGAAATGGTAGTGCGTCGAGAATGTCGTAGTTACAAGACCCAAACACAGTGGCCCAAATGGTGCAGCCGCAGCATATGTTCTGCACATACAAGGGATGCCCCCAAAGCGGGCTGCAGGTGTTCGGTATAGGTTTGAGCCTACTACAGATGCATTTAGCTTCCTTTTTGGCATATCTATGTTGTCCACATGAAAAACAATTTTCTTCTCTCACATTGCCATGGATCTTCCATAGTCACTCCCTCCATGTCTTGAACTTGCCAACAACTTTCTTGTCTAAAATTTCTTGCCTATGGTTCAAACCTCACAAGCTAGGCGCCGGTTAAATGAGAAGCAAAATTTTATCTTCATATAGTTCACTCTGTGATGAAAACAAAAATTCCATGTGAGCACGTCTGCTGAATCTTTTCTATACATTTCTCTAATCTGCATTGTAAGACACTACCCATAACTGTACCAAGTGTGACTTCATGAAATTCCCTTTCCTTGCTGAAACAGCATGTGGCAATTATGACAAGCCGAATTGAACAGTTATATATGTTTTTGTAAGTCCAAAAAATTCTACAAAAATAGGTGCAGTGAAGCTTAAGGTTTGATGTTGTTCTGATGTGGAAGAACATGAATATATGATCATTATAGCAGTAATCAGCATTATGATCCTTCTGCACCAGGCTAACCGACAATCCTAACTTATTAATGTAACTCATCACCATGAAAAAGATGTTACCAGGCAACAAAACATACTTGGATGACACCGCAACTTCATTATCACTTCCAGTTCTACCAGATAACCGACAAGTAGATGCCAATAGCAGTTGCAAAACAACTTCTTCTGCAGGATTGCTTCAGTGACCTAGCAAGCCACTAGTGTTAGAAATCCATGCATACAAAAGATAATGTTAACACAGACCCCATTTTTTTCCAAAAAAAAGTAGACTAAACACAATAAAAGCATACTTGAGTACTTAAATCAGGAAGAATGAGCATATTGCTAAAGCCAGAAGAAAGTATACGCATCTACCCTTCCAACCTCACCCATAAAAGACTAATATCATCCATTAAAATCTCCAAATAGATGGTAGTATATAAAACAAACCTCTAATGTTCAGAAATTAAAAAAAAAGATATAATTTCATTTTTGTTTCTAGAATACCAGATCACTTATCAATTTACAAATAAATAAGCAATTTGAATAATAATCAACTCATTATTCATGTACAAATTCATTTGACCATGGAAATAGCTGGTATAATAATTACAAATATACTCCAAAATTCGATATTCAGACACCATCATGTAGTTATATACTCCTTTTATATATGATGGAGTACATCAAACTCATCAAGACACACCAAAAGGATAAACATTGCAAACATTACAAAACGTATAAGAAATAGGACTTGGGAGTAATGCATATACTAAAGCAAATTAAGAACAGATGAGAGGAAGTGCCAGGACAAGAAAAAACAGGATCTTACTTTTCTAGATCACCAATCATCGAGTAATGCAAGGCCAATTGCAGCCAACGTAACCTAGAGACCTTCAAGTCCCATCCTGTTAATGCAATAACTTAAATTAGGGCATATGGTATTCTAAAGAACCATGTGTCGCACAGAATATTAAAGCCATATAACTATCCAGGCATTGTATCCACTTAAATTCGACCCTAAAACATGTATACAAGTCATTGGATAAATAGCACTCAAAGAAATGGGGAAGGGCAACAATAAATAGCAAAGTCATAGGGCCTCTTTAGTTCCACCCAAAATGCAAAAAGTTTTCATCTAGAGAACCGTGTCACAGTTCATTTCTTCTCTCTGTGCACGCGACCCAATGCAAAAAAAATTCACCTTTTTCACCATTTTCACTCTAACTAAACAGGCCCTATGGTTTGTTCCCAAAAAGTAAGGGAAAAGGATGGTAGTGGCCGAGTGTGACTACATCCAGATGCAGAATCTTACAATGCATGCATTTGCAAATAATACCTTAACAGAGATTCACTGAATTCAATGTAACATACAATCTATGGTACCAAATTATCTCAAAACATTTCATTTTTAAGCTAAAAATAGAAAGGGAAAGTTTAATTTAGCTAACCCCGTTGAGGGTTCTGACAATCCCCACTGAATGGGGGTAAGTGGTGCATGTGTGTGTGTTGTAAGGTTATTTTGGCCTCACTTTCCATCTCTTAATGATATGCAGCTCTCCTTTCAAGAGAGAAAAAAAACCTGTTGAGGGTTTTGTTTAGTTTTGCATTTTCTTCCTGGTAAGTCACACAAAGAGTTTAGAATTGTAGCATGTATAGTTTTTGCTTTATTCCTTCTTATAAGAAAATGGTGGCCGGCTCTCCTGCTGGTTCAAGAAAACATAAGTTATAATTATCATGGGAGATTTTGCAATATGCCACTGAATAACTCCAGAATTCTGGTTTATGATGGATTGGCATGTTGTAGATTTATCCAATTATAAATCTCCTAGCACCATCGCATGAGTGCACAAATACAGAGTAGAAAGAAGAAGCAAAACTTTGATCAACAGCAAGTCTGTCACTATACACAGCTTTCCAGCAACTGCTCCAAATTCTCCCGGCACTAAAACAACAAAGGAAATGTTGGATGATTGAAAAAAAATGCTGTCAAGCACAATATGTTTCTCCTAAATCCTTACGAGAAGATGAAATAAAAGCTATTGCTTTCAGCTCATGTTTCAGCTATAACAGAAAAAAAATGTGGAAAGAGAAAAGCCTATCTCATCCCAGCCAGCTTTGAAACGGATAATTAGACAACTAAACACACAAAGTAGCCCAGCATAAATGGATCTAAACTAGTAACCAAAAACTGAGAAAAAGCAAGAATCAGATAACCAAGTTATAAATGGATCAAAATTTAGTAACCAAAGACAGGAAAAAACAAAAAACAGATAACCATGTTCTGTTTGTTACCCACGATGCTGGCATGCGAAAAAAAATAGGACAAACCTTGGATTCGATGGAGCTTCCTGCAGGGAAGCATGCCGTGGACTCAATCGTGCGCAAGGATGATTGATTCGTCCCCACCATATCTACCTGCACCTCCAAATGAAGAAATCAAATCAGAAATCAAAATAGAGGAAGGGAGAGAAGGGGATCAATGTAGCATGCCATGCGGAATCACACTCAAGCTGTACCTGCTGCTGCACAGTGGCGTGCTAATTCCTGGAGAATCGGACGATGAACCTGTTTGTACCACACACAATTGTCAAGCCTACACATCACAATCAGAGTGACATGGCTGTTAAGGTTTCTTGAATTTTTTTCCATGCAAAATCAAGGATTTCTTATCTGATTTAACCATATTCTTACCATACATAGTTGAAACCTCAAGTTAAAAAACAGGTATTCTTGTTTCTTTTCCTGACAAAAGGAAATTCAGCTGACCCTTCAGTGTCCTTTGCAACCTAGCCTGAAAGATCAGATCATTTTAATTTATGTTAAGAACTGATGTCGAAATTCATATGATACTTGCTGTTTCAAAAAATGGGACGCCTAACTTCCAACAGGAGTACTCTCCGGCCCAGCAGATTGGTTCTACCCACCACATGACAAGCTTGAGGATTTTTTTTTTTTTTTTTTTTGGCAGTAGAAGTGTTTTCTGTTATAATAATTTTATAATATGGTTATCTGAAGTGTACGAAAGAGTGATAAAATTCAGGCAGATGCAGTTAGATTCTTCAGGGTGTGATTGTTTAATACTAAAGATATCTTCAGAGTAGTAGCTAGTGAGCTTGAGATCACAGTGGTTAAAACAAGCTACGTATCTAGACGCCCAGATTGTCATCCCCTGCATGTTGAATGTAAGCAAAGATAATTGGGAATAATGAATGCATTTGATAGAGGTGCATGTTCCCATCAGTAAGTTAACCAGACGATTAAGCCCATATTGAGACATAAAGAACAGAAAACTTAAGTGCAAAATCATGGTTCCAACTCACAACAACTCATGTTTCAGCTATAACAAAAAAAAATGTGGAAAGAGAAAAGTCAGCCTACCTGCCAGCTTTCTAGTGGCATCTCTCATCCCAGCCAAGTTTGAAACGGATAATTAGACAACTAAACACACAAAGTAGCACAGCGTAAATGGATCAAAATTAGTAACCAAAAACAGAGTAAAAAACAGATAACCAAGTTCTGTTTGTTACCCACATCTAAGTCTCAGGAGTGTTCAAGAACCCACAAGATGTCCAGGATGCAAAAAAATGTCAGGTCAATGAGATTCACATCCTACTAGTGAAAAATGAAGAAAAAGGACTATGTGAAAGAAAAAGGGCTACGCGAATCAGCACAGAAATAGTTGCAAATGGAGCAGCTGCCTGCTGAATCATAAAACCACGCACAAAGAAGAGTTGAAATAAACTTTGGGAAAAGACAGACAAGATTTCAATGATGTGTTCAAATAAACCTTGGATTCAATGAAGCTTCCTGCAGGAAGGATGCCGTGGACTCAATCGTGCACAAGGATGATTGATTCGTCCCCACCATATCTACCTGCACCTCCAAATCACGAAATCAAATCAGAAATCAAAAGAGAGGAAGGGAGCAAAGGGCATCAAATGTAGCATGCCATGCGGAATCACACTCAAGCTGTACCTGCTGCAGCAGAGCATCATGCTCATTCCTAGAGAGCCATTCAATTCGCCGCCAAGAAACCATTGACTGAGAGTCCAATTTGTATCCTTCATGCATTAACACTCAGGCATGGCACGGGGTTATTTCACGTGCCAAGTGACGGGTGAGTATAAGAACAAGTCCAAAAACACAATAAAAATAGCACTAAAAGTGTGGCAATAACGAGCGCCAACAACCCCCCTCACGCGTAGCTCTTGCTCGTCCTCGAACAAGTCAGGCTACCACAATCTAACAAATATCCTGTGTTAAAATCATATCTAAGCAAGAGAGTCAAATACTGAGTCCATAAAGCAAATATCAGAGGAGCAGCAGAGGTAACCAAAGTATGGGCGTTCAAAGATTTATCCGAGCAAAAATTACCCCCACAACTTCTCATCTAGAGCTAGACATCTTTTAGGATCAACGATACTTACTTTCTGGCTTGCCTTGGAGGTTTTTTCTTTTGTCGTAAAAACAATCTCCCTGCAACAAGAATTTAACCAAGTTTCTCTTCCAGGTGCTCACATGTCGCTCAATATGAACTGGCTATCCTATTTATTTTACAAGCTCTCATCTTAAAAATAATCTCTCAAGCATATGGTGGAGCTTGGACAGGGTTAGCGAGAGTTGAAACAAATATTATCAAGTTAAGAAAACTCTCTAGTGGTTGCTTACCTTCCGAGCCAATGATCATGAGAATTACACCATAATGTGAGGGTTTCAAGGATGAGAAGATTTAGAATAGTGGACATGTGCAAAGGCAAAGAAAATAGATGACTTCAAGGCTCAAAAGTCGTCCTCGTTGTCAGATTGCACATGGTTGGAATTTGAAGATTTGTTTTGTCTCCGTATCAACAAGGCGATTTTTCTGAGCACTTCTCTTGTTCTTCAGGAGATACAATTCTCCCCCTCTTTATTTCTTTTACTTTCTTGCTTCCTTTCTTCCTTTCTTTCTTTCTTCTTCTTCTTCCTTCCTTTCTTCCTCCTCTGAACAGATCCCATATTTTCTACACGCCAGCCGAGGCTCGAACACCCTAAGCCGATCGGACCAGAGGGAGAGGGGTCCAACCTGATCTCTTGTATTTTTGGTACTTCTGTCTTGTAATTCTCAGAGCTTATTTATGCACCAAACTCGACCAGAGGCAGAACAAATCTTCAGTTAATTGGTTGTGTTCAAGGAAAGGTGATAAAATAATGAATTTTTGGTTCGGGTTTTGGAATTCGGTAGATCGCATGAGCGTTCCCTGATAAAGAACTCCCATTACCGAATATTGACGAGGCTAGCAATCAGAGATAAAAGTAAGGACATGATCAATGCTCAGAATTAAAACTTCCAAGAGAAAATAATCCTAACCCAATTCATTGCATCAACTCCGCATATGGTGGTACGATTAAATTTTAAATCTTAGGCTCTAGATAGGATATGCATAGCTCTCAACCTGGTAGAGAATTGATCAATCTTGTTCTTGCAGAGGTTTTAGATAAGCAATAAAAATTAAAATTACCTCCAATTTAAGCCTTACTAGTTAGCAAAGTCGAAACCAAAGCGCTAGATCATGATAGAGCATGGGTATTGCAAGAATAAATCAATTACTAAGCTCCACAACAAAGATTTTTACTTTAAGACAAGGCTCATGATCAAGTGCTATAAAGACAAAGTAAAGACAAGCTTGCAAAGGTAGATGAAGAATTAAACAAGATCACACGATCCAGGAATTTATTCAAAACATAAAAAACTTGAATTTTTTATTTACTTTTGACCAAACACTAGTTAAAGACACTAAAACACGCTAATTTTCAAATGACAATGATGATTGGCTCATTTGGGCAATGCATTATTTCAAATAATATCAGGATGTCTTGACTGAATATGTGTTAACTGTTAAGGAGGATTGGAGTAGTCAGACATGGAGGCGGCAGACACATCAGGCATGGAGAGCATACCAGATTAACGGTACTACAGAGCCGATAGTGTAGCAGAATTTGCTGCCGCTGGCTGCTCTGATGTCACTGTCCTGATGGTACTATGGTATAGGATCTGCTTTCTATACCATTTGTTGCTTCAAATAGTTCCATTAATTAGTTCCTCTCCCTAGTTCTTTGTAGAACTCATTGTTGAACTTCTAATCTGCTGTCAGAATGAAAATGCAATAGCTATAAAGGGGAGCTGCTGGCAAACAAACAAAAGGGCATCTTTTCTATAAGCTAGCAGTGTTATTTCTTTAGGAAAAAAAAGATACAGAAAACAATGCTTTCAATTATGGGCCCAACTACTTCCAGGTAACAACTTGCTGTTTTATATTAATCTAAGGGAAGTTCACAATAAAATTGAGCACTAGAAACTATCATGGCCCTGAAATCATGAACTCATACAATTGTTACTCCAGCTAGGATGCTCATTTAACACCATAACAGGATTGCTTTGCAAAGGAGCTACTGGATATTAAAAATAAAAAGGAGGTTAACCAATGCAAAAGTCATTCTGTTGTTCTAACCTTGCCAAACGGGGAAACATCTGGTGAAGTGCAGTTATTGTACCACTGTCCTGATGGTACTATGGTATAGGATCTGCTTTCTATACCATTTGTTGCTTCAAATAGTTCCATTAATTAGTTCCTCTCCCTAGTTCTTTGTAGAACTCATTGTTGAACTTCTAATCTGCTGTCAGAATGAAAATGCAATAGCTATAAAGGGGAGCTGCTGGCAAACAAACAAAAGGGCATCTTTTCTATAAGCTAGCAGTGTTATTTCTTTAGGAAAAAAAAGATACAGAAAACAATGCTTTCAATTATGGGCCCAACTACTTCCAGGTAACAACTTGCTGTTTTATATTAATCTAAGGGAAGTTCACAATAAAATTGAGCACTAGAAACTATCATGGCCCTGAAATCATGAACTCATACAATTGTTACTCCAGCTAGGATGCTCATTTAACACCATAACAGGATTGCTTTGCAAAGGAGCTACTGGATATTAAAAATAAAAAGGAGGTTAACCAATGCAAAAGTCATTCTGTTGTTCTAACCTTGCCAAACGGGGAAACATCTGGTGAAGTGCAGTTATTGTACCCCAAGCCTCTCCTTCCTCACCTGAAGCAAAAATACATTACAGATCAGAAGTTTACTAGTTAGCATGCAATTCTTCTACTTGGCCAAATAATTCTTCTGCATTCTTGTTTAGTTTGTTTCGAATATGTGGATGGAAACACTGGAATTATAACTGCATACATTCAGATTGATCAAGTGGTGAATATTTGCGATACTAAGTCAGAATTTCCACAGGTAAAGTTATCTTAAAAATTAAGACCTCTTTACCATAAGCCAGTTTATAGTTTTTGCATAATAAAGGAGGCAGAAGAGTACTCATTTACTCTATGTAGACGCTATGCTTCAGCTATTCCGAATTAAGTGGTCAACCTAACCTAGAGAGCAGTTATAAGATCTTATTCTCAGAAAATCACACAGCCAGAATAATTTTAAACATAAAATGATATGCATAAGCAGTACTGACTGTAGAAAAGGGGGAAAATTACCTTCACCAGAACCTTTGATTTTCCCATGATCTTCATCACCTCACCAACATATGATCCAGGCCCTTGAAGCAACTGCACCTCTTCCCTGACCATTCTAACTGCAAAATTAAAATTGAAGGTCAAATTTATAGAATAGTAAACAGAACAAAATATATGCAGTAAATCCAAATTAAAAGCATCACGGTGCAACTGTGTAAGCCAGTATTCCTATCATTGCTGTATTACAGGGTACTATAAACGACAAAATGGGGGCACAGTGTGATCATTACATTAATTTCACATTGCAAATGTTCAACTATAGGTGAATCTGTTATCATGTCTATACATTAAAGGGCACAGTACACCTGAAGAACCAAAAGTAAGAAAAATTAAGAATCCAGCAGTCAAGTTAGAAGAAAACAGAAAGGAAGGAAACCGATCTCAAACAACTGATATATAAATCAGAAACATCAACAAATAAACCTGTAGAAGCAAAACACAATTTCTGGCAATAAGCTTCTACAACAGACATTGTTGGCACGAAGCTAGTTCTTATATACAAGTTTCCTCAATCCAAAATTTGCACACACACTTCAGTAATGACCATCCAAGGACAGAGAATAATCTACTTAACAATTTCTGCCTCGTCCAAAGCAGTGCACCTCAAGCCATAGGATAGAGGACCTCTGAAATTGTGCAGGAAGCACTTTCTTTTTAGATAGTAAAAAACAATTCTGAAATTCAAGGACAAGCAACGCAGAAAATGGGTTAATAGCTTTGTCGCACTGTACATACAAGCCTGCAACATCAGTAGCCACATGACAACAACTAGGCATCCTGGTAGCACAGTAGACCACAAAAGACGTCCTTAAAGCAAGAAATGTAGTTAAATTGAAGTACAAATGCTTGTTCTAGCTAATACCTAGTTCTGACTAAAAGGGCTGTGTGACATTGGCACAAGTAGTCCAACCATCATATGAAATAAGGATCCTAAATTTGGGAATCATTCTCATGCTGAAAGATTACTGAAATTTACTTCCAAGACGAAGACTAAATAAAGCATATCGGTATTCAACCCAGGCAGCTTAGTCAATTCTTAATATAACATCAACTGCATCATGCACTAAGACGCGTCTATCAATTCGCCCCAACCAGATGTACCTTGTTCAGAACAAATTGTGATTGTGAACAGGCTGTAGACCGCAAGGAACTAAACACCGTAATCCCTACCACACAGAAAGTGATAGAAAGTGCAAATGTGTAATGTGATTGCCTGACGTGCTATTCCCTTCAATCCTTGACCTTCTTGTTCCGGCATTAACAACCGTATGCACCTACTAGGTGATTGCTCTGGAGGACAGGTGCAGCCGTGCAGAGCAATGCGTAAAACTGGAGCAAAATGGTTAGTCCACTACGGCATGCAACATGGGTATATCAAATCAAAGGACTAATTTCTATGAGAGCAGCTACCACCAGAAGCTGACAAGGAATCTGTGATTAAAAAAATTACTTCAGCCAAACCCTAGTCACTTGAGACAAGCACTGGTATTGTGATTTGTGAATAAATAAACCTGATCGCAAGCCAATAGGAGCAAAGAGAGCTCAATGCGAGCTGCTCTCCGGCGTTTCCCCATCGATGTCCCCATCCGCAGGCCCCTAGACAGCACCAACTCCCGTACCCCATCTGCGTCAAGGTTAAGTTCAACTGCGTCTACCACGAGATCTACACCAACTCCCCGGCCTCCAGCCACCACCATCGCAACAGATATCAAGAACAGCAAGAGCCCCAGTCCGCCGTCCGGAGAGAGGGGGGAGGGAGAGGAGGGTGGCACGTTACCAGCAAGAAGCACGCAGCAGGGGGGAGACGGCCGCGTCACCATCGTCGTCATGGGCTCATGGCTGAGTCACAGCACCACCTTCGTGCCGATAGCCTCGCGTCGCCGCCTCCAGGTCTTCGCGTCGGAGCCGTCGCCCCGCCAGGCTTCGATCCGGGAGGGAAGAGGCGTGGATTGGCTCCGTCTGAGCCAACCACACCGCCAGAGCGGCGTCCTCGTCGCGCGTGCAGACCCTGCTCCCACCGCCGGCGCCGACGCGGATCTCCGCATCCGCTCGCCACCGGGTCAGCACCGAGGCCGCCCCCTCTGGGCCGCGCGCCGCCGTGTGCCCAGGCCAGCCCCGCCGGGCGGCGCGCCGCCGCCAAGGCCCCCGGTCACGGGTGGCGGCCCGCTCCCGCTCCGTGCCTCGCCCCCGCGCCGGATCTAGATCCCGCGGAACGTGCGGGGCGGCGGCGAGGAGCCGTTGAGGCAGCGGAGACCGGAGAGGGAGAAGGGGAGGGGAGGCGTCGGCGGAGAGCAGGAGGGCGACGGGTGTTTACTGCTTTGGGGGGACGCGATAACGGCTAGTTCGTGGTTTTACGCTTATAGCGTCCCTCTAGTTTTTTTTCTACGCAGTAGTCTTTTACATGTCAAGTATGTCATTATAAAAGTTGGCATTACCTGTATGTCATCGCTTAAATTTTCGTTTACCTGTGTTCCATTCCGTCCACTTGTTGTTAGAACTTAGCGCTGACAGGTGGGACCCACTTATGCAAATGACCTCTTTGTCCCTGACCTTATCTCTCTATGGCAAGTGCCCCCACCTGTCATCCCTCTCCTCCAACCGTGCTCGATACAGCTCGAGATCAACGTCGCCGAAATCGCCCTCCGCCCATGGCCGTCGAGTGGAACGGCGCCGCTGGCTTCTTCCGCGACCAGCAGAAGCGGTGAGTACACTATGAAAGATTTATCACCACCGACGGAGCGAATGACGTCATAGTGGAGCTCCCCGAGGACGGCACAGACAGCGGGTGTGCGACGGTGGGTGACAAGGACGGCGATCATGACGTACCGAGCGCGTCCTGGTGATGTTCGCTTCTGTCCACGTGGTGTGTGGCCCAAGACTCCAAGGCGTCGGTCCCTCCTCCTCCGTCCCAAGCATGGCTCATCTGTCATTAGCATCCATGAACGAAGCTTCAGGTTAGTCACATCTGCAGTCCCAAACTAACCCCTAATCAAATGCATTTTTCCGTGCAAAACATCTCACTAGCCATCCGTTCAGACCAGTTTCTAGCTTTGCCCATTCTCCATGCTCTGACGTCGCATTGTCACATCCCATCGGCTCAGATCGGCTTGGAGATGAAGCGAATCGAGAGGAAGGATTGGTGATGCACACGGGTCTCCACCTCCTAAGTTCCCCGTTGTGGCAGAACCGCTCAAATTAATCCGGCTTAAGTGCGTTAACCTTCCATTGGTCGTCACGCAATTAAATCGGAGCAATCTGACAGTCTGTCGGGTCGAGCCCGATGCAACCACGAACAGTTACCTCGATCGAAACAAGTCGTACAAATACCCACTCGAAGGTGGATCCCAGAGATTACAACAATCCACAAGTATTAAATAGGTCCCACTTGAGGTAATTTATTACAAACCAAGTTCAATGCATAAGGTAACTGTTATTCAGAGTTTTGAAAGCAGCGGAAAACAACTAATTTATTCGAATGGAATGACGTCACGTGAAGCCGTCATGACATCACTCGGAAGCATCCTCGTCCCACATGACAGTCCAACCAGGAGGAAGGGTGGTTGGCCAGGTAAGACCTGCAACCATCTCCTCAAGAGCACTACCTGAAAACATTTCAACAAGCAAGGCTGAGTATACTAATACTCAGCAAGACTTAACCGTCGGGTGACAGCTACATCACCAACTTCTAGACATGCAAGGCTTTTGGCTGGTGGGTTTGTTTTGCCAAAGAGCGACTAATAGTGGATCCTTACTTTCAATATTTTAGCATCAAGTTCTAGTTAAAGTTAACCATGCTAGGTAAGCAACCTGTACTGTCGGTGATATTATCTCCGGCAGTCTTCCACGGGGTAGCCCACGGAAGTGATTTGTAATGCAGGGAAGATCGTAAAGATCGGAAGCAAGATGGTTAGGATGGACAGACACAGGGGTTTAGACAAGTTCGGGCCATCGACTTGACGTAATACCCTACGTCCTGTTTTGGGGTGTTGTATTGCGTGGATTGTGAGTTGAGATGTGTTCAGATGTTGTCTGATTGTTTTGGAGGGGGGTCCCTGCCCGCCTTATATATCGGGGGGCAAGGTTACAAGTCGGTTTGTATCCGATCCTATCTCTAAGAATCCTTTCCTTCTTTACAATAATTCCTATTCCAACAAGGACTTCTCCTTCCAGATCCTTCCTCCGTGCGCCGACTTGTCCCGCACGTCTTCAGGTCCAGAACGGTGGGCTGGGCCGCCCCCCTTTTGGTGGGCTGCCAGGCTTGCTCGTGAGGTACCCGGGTACTATATCCCCCACAGTAGCCCCCGAGCACTTCTTGACCGATCGTTGGCTGTAATTGATCCGTCTTTTCTTGCATGATCCGAGTGCTCCCAAGTTGTTTAAGATCTCATCCGAGTGATTTCGAAGAAGATCCGAGTGATTATGAGGAAAATCTGAGTGGTTTCGAGGAAGATCTGAGTGCATGATCAGACGCTCCTAAAAACAATTCTTCAATTATGGCCATAGTGAGGGGAAGGAGTGCTCTTTTTTCACGACGCGACAGCGAAGTGAATACACTTAGCCCCCGGGCTTTGGGCAATTTTAGTATGAAATTGACCAAAGGTCTTCAACTTTTATCCATCTATATCTTGATCTTCAATGGTGTGCACCTCCAGGTGCACCCATTGGGTGTAGCCCCCGAGCCTTGAGCAGAATAGAATATTCTGGTCGAGGGTCAAAAATAAATATTATGAATCTCTTCTTGAACTTAATCCATCAATGGTGTGCACCTCCAGGTGCACCCATTGGGTGTAGCCCCCGAGTCTTGATACGACTCGGCACGATCGTGTCAAGACTCTGAAAGCCGTGAATTCTGACTGAATTTTTCAGCCCCCATGCCTCTGGACATGGATTTTAGATAATCTTTTCCTTCTGGGGCTTTTTTGTTTCCCCTTTATAAGGATTCTGTCCTCAAGTTCTTTGAACTCGGCATGACCCCCGAGTCGTGTCCCACGACTCAGCTCGACCATATGGTAAGCCACCTTCTCGCAAGATTTATACTTGTCAGCACTTGACCCAGACTTCTGAGCGAATTTAGCGATAGTATCGCATGCCTTACGTAAAAATCAATTGCAAGGATGCAATATTAATTGCAAAATCAAGTCTGGCCGTCGACTAATTTTAGCCTCACGACCGAGTGGTTTCTGCCCCTGAACACTAGCTCAGGAACCCACAAATTTGTTAGCGTAACAGAACCGAAAGGTCGTGCTACATTTCAGCCCATTTAGGCCCACTACTCCCGCAAAGTCCGTTGTTTCCTAAGGAACCTAACGGTTGCTTTACGGAAGGCGAAATATCGCGAGATATCGCGACTCCTTACCGCACCTTTGAATTCAAAGCGATGGGACGTGCCTGCGTCGGTTGAGTTCCCGAGACACGCATCGCGCCGCGCGCGGGAGGAACGGTTCATTCCATTATAAGCCATCCCCGCCGCAATCTTCTTCCTTTACTCGCCATTTGCCTTCCCAGCGCTCCAGTTCTCCTCCGCGCGCAAGAGCAAACCCTAGATCCACTCCCGCAGCTCTCATCCTCAACCTTCAGCCCCCGCTCGTCGCTATGGCGCCAAAGAGGAAGGAAGCCCCGAAGCGGAAGGAGAGGTCGCCGGGAAGGGCCCGGTCGTCCAAGGCCAAGGCCGCCGTTGAAGTCGCCGTGGATCGCGCCGCCGAGTGGAGGGAGTCCATCACCACCACCAGGCGCCTCGAGCAGCACGTCGTCGACGGCATCCTCCCTGACCAGCAAACCGCCGAGTGGCGCGCAGCCGCCGGTGAGTCTTTCCCCACCCCAAATTCCTCTGATTTGGTGGTGTTTGAGTCTTTCTTTCTGCGCGGTTTCGGCGTGCCCGCGCATTCTTTCCTCCGCGGGCTGCTGCATTTCTATGGGATCAGTCTCTGCGCACTGAATCCCAACTCCATTCTTCACATCGCCATCTTCATCAACCTCTGTGAGGCCTATCTTGGGATAGAGCCTCACTTCAATCTTTTTCTCCATCTTTTTCTTCTGAAACCTTATCCCAGAACCGAGTGCCCGCAAGTAGTCGGGGGCGCCGGATTCCAACTCCGCGAGGGCCGAACTCGGGAGTATTTTGACATTCCTTTTCTTACCTCCAACAAGGAGTGGCAGTCCGAGTGGTTTTACGTAGGAAACCACTCGCCTGCCATCTCTCCTGAAATCGATTCTCGTCCTGTTCCCTCCCAATCCTGGACTGCTCTTCCCAAGGAGAGTGAGATGGATGAGGTTCGGGAACTCCTGGGTCTCATAGCCCAGTTGAAGGACAGAGGGTTGTCTGCCGTCGGAGTGGCAGCCAACTTCGTGCTGCGCCGGATCCAGCCCCTCAAGCAGCGGGCTCATCCGGCGTATGAGTACTACGCCGAGGGGGACAACACGCGTGAAGCCCCCGAGCGTGTCGACAAAGTCCAAGCCGCAGCTCGGCTTGGCAAATTCTTCGCGACAGGAACTTCCCTGAGGACTACTGATTGTCCTCCGGCGTTCAACTTAGGGAATCCACGCCCTGAGGTATTAAACCAGTCTGTTGCTGTTTTTTATTTCAATTCCACCCATTGGGTGTAATCTCAGAACTGAACCCAACTTTTGCAGGGTCGAGCTGCCTTTGTATCCCTCCCTCCTTTGCCTGAGATGCCGAAGGGAGTGGATCAACCGGCTCGGCGCAGGGCCGTTGGTGCTGAAGAAGCAGTCGGAGGAAGTGAGAGTGACCTGCACGACTCTGATATCACTCTGTCATCCTCTCCTTCTCCCGACGTGCTATCTCCGAGTGGTGGGAAGGCTGCCCCTGCCCCGAAGAAGCGGAAGGTTTCAACGGGGATCGTGATTGGGGATGCGCCAAGCCACCGCCAACTCCTCATCTCTGAGTCGTCTGACTCGGAAGAAGACGAAGCTGGCGGTGCCGAGTCGTCAATCCCGCCCCCAATCATCAGCTCGGAGCAGTCTCCCCTTGCAGTAGCACCTCTGAATGCTGCAAGTCCGAGGGACCTTCCTTCCCCCACTCGGAAAGGAAAGCGCCCGAGAATGCGCATATCTACTCTGTAAGTATCATTGTCATCTCTTGATTTTCCTTTATGTTCATATGTTAGTAATCCATATGTCCTTTATCCTGTAGCACGCCGTCTGAGATCCCCTTTGCGGGTCCTGCGCCTCAGTCGGCCGTTGAGACAGAGATCCCGTCAATCCAAATGCCAGAGGTGTCGACCCACTCGGCTGATCTTCTCAGCGATCAGCCTGTGGGTCCGCCACCAGAGTCGCTGCGAGCACCAACCCCGCCTCCACCGAGTCCTACACCGGCGTCGCCGACCCCACCGCCAGTTCCTCAATGCAGCCCCCAGCCTGCTCCTGTGGTTGAACCGACTGCAGCAGTGGAGGAGCCCCAGACTGCGGCGGTCGAAGTTGCTTCTGCGGTGGTCGGCGCTTTGGGTGGTGGTGCTCCCATGACTCCTCTGGAGGAGTTTATGTCGCTCCATCTTCGTATGGGCCAAATAGCCAAGGTATTTCCTGAGCCACCTTTCTTGTTGAGGTCAAGTACCGAGTGATACATCTATTTATTTTGTCATCTAACTTGTCTTTGCAGGACTTAGCTGCTGATGCCGAGGCGAAATCCTCGGTAATTCAAGAACTTTCTTCTGCAGTCGCTAAGGCCGACTCCTTGGTGGCCCGAGTGACTGAACTCGAAGCTGCTGCGACCCAACGCCAGGCTGAGTTGGAGGAAGCCCAGCGTACCACTCGCGATCTACGCGGAGAGGTAGAGCAGGCTAAGCTCAACGAGGCCCAGGCCGTGCACGAGCTCAGAGGTATGTTATTCCTTGTTTGTTTTTCTGTCAGACGTGAATATATTATCCAGATCTAACTTTCTGTAGATTATCGGTATCGGATTATGTCCCAATTCGCAGAGCTCACTGCCAAGGTGGCTCGGCTGCAAGGCGAGGCTGAGGCGCTGCGCACCGAGAGGGTCGCGCTGGAGGACGCTATCCGAGTGGTGGCGGAGGAGATCGAGCCGGAGGCGTCATCGTCTTCGACTTCTATCCTCGACCGCGTTCGGGTGCTCCCACGCTTCTTCCGGCGACAGCTCTGCTCCATCAGCCAGGCCAGCTGTGGTCATGTCCTAGCGGTGCTCAAGTCTCTGTTCCCGGCGTCGGACCTGGAGCCACTCAGCCGTGGATACGCTGCTGGCACCTCCGAAGACGATGTGGGCAGACTGCTCCTTGAGGTCGAGCCTATCGCCAATGTCCTATCCAAGGATGTTGTTGATGACTCTGATGAAGCGGCCCCGTCTGGTGCTGGTGACCCTGCAGTGTAATATAGATAGAATATTTGTAGTATTTGATAGAAATAGTACTGTTTGAACAATGTTTAAGCTTTTGATTTTGTATATAAGTTTTTATGGGACTACTACTCCCTTTCTTTCTGCGCTGGCCTTAATTTCTGAGTGGTTGACCTGTTACGGAGTAGATTAGCCTCGTTGGTCTCAGTCTCATGCCGCAGAGTCTTTGTCGTACGTTTAGAGCTTTGACTTGGCGAGTACTTTCCCTCTCGATTTAAGGTTTGTTCCACTCATACTTTATGTGCGTGACGCGAAAGAGGAAATACGAGTAGTAGAAATAGATGAAAGATGAAATCAACTTTATTGATAACTCATTATAAATCTGCCGAGTCGTGACTGGGGGTGAATACCCTCCAAAATCACTCGAAAAAACATATCTAAACGAAAAAAGATAAATACATAACTGAATCAGGCGTAGAAACGCTGTAAGTGCTCGATGTTCCATGGATTTCGGATGTCTACGCCGTCTTCCGTCATGAGGCGATATGAGCCTGGGCGACTCACTGACTTGATGATGTATGGCCCCTCCCAAGGGGACGCAAGCTTGTGCGCGCCCTTGGTGTCTTGCTTCCTCCTCAGAACCAAGTCGCCTGCTTCAAAGGACCTCTGCTTAACTGATCGGTCATGATAACGTCGCAGGACCTGAGCGTAACGCGCGGCTTGGATCTGGGCAGCCAATCTCTTTTCCTCGATGCTGTCGAGGTCTTCAATGCGCGCCACTTGCGCATCGTATTCGTCATAGAACTCCACTCGGGGGGAGCCGTATGCGAGGTCCGTTGGTAGGATAGCCTCCGAGCCGTAAACCAGAAAGAACGGGGTTTGCTTCGTGGCACGACTCGGCTGGGTGCGCAGCCCCCAGACTACAGCTGGTAACTCCTTGATCCATCGTCCATCATGTTGCTTCAGCTGCTTGAATATCCGGGCCCTGAGCGCCTTGATTATTTCGCCATTGGCTCTTTCGACTTGGCCATTGGCCCTTGGGTGCGCCACGGATGCAGGGCATAGCTTGATGCTCCTCTCGCTGCACCAGTCTTTAAACTCCTGCGCCACGAAGTTCGTACCATTATCTGTGATGATACGATTTGGGACTCCGAAGCGGTGGGTGATGTCGGTGAAGAACTCGATGGTCTTGGCTGCCGTGTGCTTTCTGACTGGTTTCACCTCAATCCACTTGGTGAACTTGTCAATGGCTACAAGGACATGGTCAAAACCACCAGGAGCCTTCTTGAACGGACCAATCATATCCAAGCACCAACAAGCGAAGGGCCAGGACGCTGGTATGGTTTGCAGCTGTTGTGCGGGTGCATGTATTTGCCTTGCAAAATACTGACACCCTTTGCAGTGCCGCACGATGTTTTCTGAGTCTGCTACGGCAGTCGGCCAGTAGAAACCAGACCGGAAAGCTTTACCAACGATGGTTCTAGCCCCGACGTGATTACCACAGATTCCTTTGTGTATGTCTGTCAAGAGCTCTATACCCTCTGCGCGACTTACGCACTTTTGGAGGATTTGGGAAGCTCCAGATCGACGATACAACTTGTCTCCGATGATGACGTAGCTTTTGCTGCGCCGCACGATTTGCTCGTGGAGCGAGTTTAGATCTTTGTCTTCCGCGACCTCTGCGGGCAATATGCCGCTGTCAAGATAGTCGATGATCTGTGTCCTCCAGTCCAAAGCTTCATCTACCACTAATGTGGCTGATTCCGGGGATTCTCCGACTTGTTGCTCCGCGACAGTGCCATCCGGGTTTATCTTGATAGATGGTTTGACAAGATCTTGTATGAAAACTCCGGGTGGGACGCCTTCACGGGTGGACCCCATCTTAGCGAGCTCATCTGCTGCCTTATTATGGTCGCGCACCACGTGATGGAACTCTAAGCCATAGAATTTCCCTTCCAGCTTCCTGATTTCCTCGCAGTAAGCGTCCATCTTCTCGTTGGTCCTTGACCAATCCTTGTTTACCTGGTTTATGACCAGGGCAGAGTCCCCGCGTACCATCAGGCGTTTGATACCCAAAGATACTGCAATGCGGAGACCGTGCAAAGCTGCTTCGTACTCGGCTGCGTTGTTGGATACTGGGAACATGATTTGAAGGACGTATTTTAATTCCTGTCCACTTGGAGAGATCAGGAGTACGCCTGCGCCGCCTCCTTTTATCTGGAGGGAGCCATCAAAGTACATCTCCCAGTACTCAACTACCTCGTCGTCAGCCGGAGCTTGGTTTTCTGTCCAGTCTGCTACGAAGTCGGCCAAGACCTGAGACTTGATAGCCGTACGTGGAACGAAGGTTATGTGGTGGGCAGCCAATTCTATTGACCACTTGACGATTCGGCCGCTGGCGTCTCGGTTATGGAGAATTTCCCCTAAAGGATTTTCGCTCACCACCGAGATTGGATGAGCCTCAAAGTAGTGTTTCAGCTTTCTTGCTGAGATGAGAACTCCATAGAGTAATTTCTGCACATGGGGGTAGCGTACCTTAGATACGGTCAGGACCTCGCTGACGAAGTAGACTGGTCGCTGAACTCCATATGCGTGTCCTTCTTCAGGACGCTCGACCACTAGTACCGTGCTAACCACTCGGGGAGTAGCAGAGATGTAGAGGTAGAAGCTGTTCTCTTGGTTGAGGTGGGACGAGGATGGGCGGACTCTGCAGGTAATCTTTGAGTTCCTGGAAAGATTGCTTCGCCTCGTCGTCCCACACGAACTTGTCCTGCTTCTTGAGCAGTTTGAAAAGCGGCAATCCGCGAACGCCGAGTCGTGATATGAAACGACCGAGCGCTGCCATGCATCCAGTAAGCTTCTGCACATCCTTTTGACAGGTTGGTGGTAGCATCTTGGTGATGGCCGTGATCTTCTCGCGATTTGCCTCGATCCCGCGGTTGCTGACCATGAAGCCGAGTAGTTTACCTGAGGGTACTCCGAAGACACATTTTTCCGGGTTGAGCTTCCACCGGAATACGCGCAGGCGTTCGAAGACCTTTGTCAGATTCCCTATCATGTCCTCGGGATTCATGATCTTGACCACGATGTCGTCGATGTAGGCTTCTACTATGTCTGGGATCAATTGATCCAGACATGCTTGAATCGTCCTCTGATAGGTTGCGCCTGCGTTCTTCAGACCGAAGGCCATTGTGTTGTAACAAAAGGCACCGAACGGCGTGATGAACGTGGTCTTTATCTGATCTTCCAGCTTTAGGCCTGTCTTGTAATAACCTGGATAACAATCGAGAAAGCAGAGCAGGGCGGAGCCTGCCGTGGAATCAACGACTCGATTGTTGGCCAGGGCAGCTGCCGCGTTGAGGGTCTCCTGTTCGCATGTGTAAGCGACTCGGATGTCCCCCAAAACGGTGATTATGCCTTTAGGTCCTGGCATCTTGACCTGCAAGTAGACGTAGTGAGGGATCGCCATGAACTTGGCGAGCGCCGGCCTCCCAAGGATGGCGTGGTATGCAGTTTCAAAGTTCGCCACCGTGAACTGCATATGCTCGGTCCGGTAGTTGTTCCGGTCTCCGAAGGTGACGGGCAATGTGATGTGCCCGAGTAGTTCCGCCCCCTCTCCCGGTATCAAACCGTAGAATGCGGATTGGGGGGGACTCAGGTCGAGAGTAGTCAGGCCGAGCTCCTTCAATGTGTTAGCAAAGAGGATGTTCAAGCCACTGCCACCGTCGACTAGTACCTTGGTGAGCTGAACGTTGCGAATCATCGGGGCTACTACCAAGGCATGGGACCCGGGCTTTGGTATGATGTTTGGATGGTCCTCTCGGGTGAAGGTGATCGGAACTTCCGACCACTTGAGGTACTCAGGCACCGGTGGTTCCCTCGCGTGCATGACCTGGCGATGGGTGAGCTTCTGCTGGCGCTTCGACTCGAACTCTGGTCCGCCGTAGATCATGTGAACCACTCGGTCGGCTTCCTGGAAGTCGTCGCCGGGCTCGTCGTTCCGCCTGTCGTCTCGCGGGGAACCATCGTTCCTCTTTCTGTATGAAGGGCCTCTGTTGCCCCCAGTGAAGGCTCGCTTGAGCCCGTAGCACTCTCGTGCCGAGTGCTTGTGCTTGTGGTAAGGACATTGCTCATCGAGCATGCGCTGGAAGTCCTCTGGAGTTACCCGGCCTCTGGACCGGTCCAGGGTGGCAACCATATCTCCCTCGCTCTTCTTCTTACGAGGGTGGCTGTCGGTGCGCCGATGGTCGTCGTGTCGGTCTTCGTCCTCGCGGCGGTCGCGCTTGCGAGTCGTCTTGTTCTCTTCTTCCCAGCGGCTCCTGATCTCGCTGAGTTGTTCCTTTTCCGCAATCTCTGCGTCCGCCCACGTGCTAGCGATCCGGAACATGTCATTGACAGTCGCGGGTGGCTTCCGAGTCCACTTGTGAATCAGTCTCCCGTCGGAGATGCCGCGCTGGAAGGCTGACATAACCTCCTGATCCGTCACGTCCGTGATGGAGTTGCGCTTCTCTGAGAACCTGCGCACGAACTCGTGCAGGGTCTCGTTCTTGCGCTGCCTGATCTGACCGAGGAGCCGCTTGCTCCCGGGCCTTTCCCAGGTACCGAGATAGTTACCGATAAAGAGTTCGGTAAGCTGCTCCCAGTTGTCGATGGCGTCCTGCGGGAGTCCTGCCAGCCAGTTGCGGCAGTCCTTGGTGAGCATGATGGGAAGGTAATTTGCCATCACGTCCTCGTCGCCGCCGGCTGCTTGTACGGCGGTGTAGTAGATCTGAAGCCATTGAGATGGATCAGATTTCCCGTCGTACTTGTCGATGTCCGACAGCTTGAAGCCTCTGGGCCATGTCACGCTTCTCAAGCGCTCGGTGAACGACTGGAATCCGCCGATCCGACCTCTAGGGCGGGAATCGCTCGGACCCGATCCGTCTGTTGTTCTTGGGGGAGTGCTGTCCCTCCTGCGATCCCGGTCCCTGGGTGGGGAACGGGTCCTCCGATAGTTCCGAGTCCTGGGTGGAGTTCGGTCCCGTCGGTAGGTCCTGCTGCGCGGTGGAGTTCGCTCCCTTGGCGGAGTCGGTCGCCTGGGTGGTGGAAGCGCTCGTCCTCGTGGCGGAGTGCGACCGCCGTTGTTGCCGCGCCTTGGACTACCGGAAGGGTCAGAGTAGTCTGACTCCGTCGAGTAGCCGCTCCTGTTGGAGTTACGACGGGGATTTCCATGATCCCGATCGTACTCCTCGCGCCGTCGGATTTCCTCACGATGGCGCTCTTCGGTGCTGTTGCGGATGATGTTCCTCGCGTCTCGATCTCTGTTGATCGTGGTGCGAAGGTCTTCATCACGATCCGATCCGCCGCTGGCCCGGTGTCGAGACGGATAGGGCTCAGGGGCGTCCGTGGTCGCTCTGCCCTGCATCTGGTGAACCTGGACGGAGGCGGCCTGCACGAGAGCCCTTACCTTTTCCAGGCCCGGAAGTGCTGGGTGGCAGCCGACTGATTTCCTCGTTAATAGTAACGAGGTTCTGGACTGGCGTCTCGTAGACGTCGTATCCGTTGAACTCGAACATGCCGTCGCGCATCAAGTTCCGGGTGCTCCTCCGGTCGTGCCGATCCCGTTGGCGACGATGATCTTCAGAGTGTGGTTCCTGGAGTCGAGCAGTGCCAGATCCTGACGCGGTGGCTCCGTGCGGTCGTGCGGCTCTGCGAGTCGCCCGACTGGCGTTGCGTCCTCGACGCTGGTCCCTGGCTTCAGTCGTCTCCTCGGCTGGAGTGACCTCGTCTTCTGAGACAGGGTTGGTTGGCGTTGCTGGCGCCACCATATAGCAATATGACCCGACTCCTTCTTGCGCGAGGTAGTCTTCCTCGGACTCGGAGAAGTCGGATGTGGGCGTATAACGCTCCAAACTACTCGGAGTTAGTTCTCCGAGTGATCCCAGTAGTTCTGGCTCTGTAGAGGCGTCGGACACTGTGTATCCTTCCGGCAGATCGTCCAGGATTGAGGGTCCCTGTGGGTCTAACTCATAGGAGTCGCTCCCAGAGAGGTAATCATCTGCCTGGACGATGTCCTTCATCTTCTGCTTCTGAGCAAGCGCGCAAAAGCCAGGGGTCTGGACAGTAATGACCTCAGGGCTCTGGACGCGCGCTGGTTGAGCGTTTACGCTCTGCGATGACTCGGCGACGCGACTCTCAGGAGCCGGATCGGAACCGAGTGATTGTAGATCTGTTCCCGACTGATTGGGCCTCGCGTTCTGCGATGGACTCAGCGGGGTAGAGTCGGCGCGATCAGATGCGATCGGACCGGACTGGGCCGTGACGGCCGAAGTCGGCGCCAGAGAGGAGACCTCCGTGGCGACCGTAGCCTCTGCCGCTTGGGTATCCAAGGCGGCGGTGATGACGTCCCCGAACTGGATCTCGACTTCGTCGACGTCCGGGAGGTTGCAGCTGTCCAAGATCTTGACGCGATCCATCGAGCTTACCAGATTGATCTCGGCGATATCCCCTACCTGGCGCGCCACTGTCGGTGATATTATCTCCGGCAGTCTTCCACGGGGTAGCCCACGGAAGTGATTTGTAATGCAGGGAAGATCGCAAAGATCGGAAGCAAGATGGTTAGGATGGACAGACACAGGGGTTTATACAGGTTCGGGCCGTCGACTTGACGTAATACCCTACGTCCTGTTTTGGGGTGTTGTATTGCGTGGATTGTGAGTTGAGATGTGTTCAGATGTTGTCTGATTGTTTTGGAGGGGGTCCCTGCCCGCCTTATATATCGGGGGGCAAGGTTACAAGTCGGTTTGTATCCGATCCTATCTCTAAGAATCCTTTCCTTCTTTACAATAATTCCTATTCCAACTAGGACTTCTCCTTCCAGATCCTTCCTCCGTGCGCCGACTTGTCCCGCACGTCTTCAGGTCCAGAACGGTGGGCTGGGCCGCCCCCCTTTTGGTGGGCTGCCAGGCTTGCTCGTGAGGTACCCGGGTACTATATCCCCCACATGTACTAACCAAGCAATTGGAGCAAACAATTAAGCAAGCATCAAGTTTCTTTCCATCATCATGTTCCACTTTTTACTCAATGTAGCAGCGGGGTTAAGTAGTCTCATTAGCTGTGAGAAACAGACAGTTCGAACCGATTTTAACCTTGCAAGGTGGATCTAAACACTCGGATCATCGCACTCAGCCAAAGGCTAGCGCTACCAGGTAGTTCCCATCAATCCCCCAGTCGCGTCCAGGACCAAACTCCCCCTGGCATACGAGGTCTAAGGCCGGCCGAACCAACACTTACGCCCCTCGTACCCACATGTTCGAGGCATGGGGAAGAAGTTCCCGGAAGGAGCAGGAAAAAGTCTGCACCCTGAAGTCATGTAGGTACTAAACTTACCGACCCCATAGAATCGACAAGTGCTTAGTACTTTCAAAAACTTAACCGTCGGTACCACACCATTCGGCCTTAACCAACATTAGCATACACGGACGGGGCATCTACATGACAAAAATCCCCGCCCGTCCTCCTTATGATTCCAACATAAGTAAAGCAATTGATTCCTATGTCTCGCGAGTGACAGGAAATCACTCGACTTTTACCGGGTCCTTATAGCGGGGCAGCTATCGACCTATCATACTAGTATTGCATAGCATAGGTACCTAGGATCATGCAACTAGGGTTACAATTCAACTCCTGAACGTAAATGCACAGGCAAACTTAACAAACATAGTTGCATATATTCAAAATATGGGTCATGCTCCGGGGCTTGCCTTAATCCCGAGCTAAGTTAGTATTGACTCTTCCGAACTTGGTTCGGGTCTTGACTTGCTTGCGACGACGTTCGGTTTCTCCTCGTGTCGTCCTTCTTCTTGCGCCGGGATCGGCTTGTGGCTTCCGTCGGCGAGAGTCGTTCCTATACGAGATGCAATGCATAAGAGAATGATGTTATATCGAGCATCGTGTTTCACACGATAAACCCGGGTGTACTGATTGGCACATTCACCTGGACAAACTTTGTCTAACCTTCCCTCTCTTTAATTAAGTTTGTATTTACTCAAAAAAAACTTGGGTTTGTGATGGTGATTGTGTACACATCATGTTCTCAAGTTTGTTGTTAGCATTAGGCGGCAAGGTGTGTGGTGGTGACATGTGATTAAAGTATTTCATTAATTTAAACATGTGATTCCTTCTTTTATTTAGCCGTTTACACATCAAACTTTAACAATTTATTCTGGTAGTTTGGTGTATTATTTTCATGTGAGAAAATTACAGTATGCTCTTTGTGGTTTACTTGATTTACTGACCAAAAATTGGGCCAAGATCATGCATACATTTATCACAACAAAATAAACAAGAACAACACACTATCATCAAGAATAAATCCTAGAAAATCACACTATCATCAATTGGTCCTTAGAAAATTACCAGAGCCTATACTAGTCTAGCCAAGTTCACATGTCAAAGGGTAGATTAAAAAGATCAAACGATCTTGCTGTTTGAATTAGCCAAGATTAAACTGTTATTAATTAAAAGAGCACGTTAGCCAGCTCGAACTAAGCTCTACTTCTTACCAGGCATGCATCAAGACACTATAGAACTACTGTAAAAGTTTGGGCTCATTAGTTGAACAGATTAATTATTACAATTTATAGATCCAGACGTGAGCTGACAGATTAATTAAATCATAAGTCAAACTCTAGTGTGTAACTTTGTGCTAAATTTTTACAGCAAGCTAGAAACTACTCAGAGCATAACATATCCAAAAATCAGCACAAACAAAGCAATAGATTTCAAACTGTGCACAAATTTAAGTTTGAATAGATTTGAACTTAATTTAAAATCTACTCCGAAAACACCTATACATGCTTTCTAGGACAAGTACAGCACAATACCAGGAGTACAACAAAATTAGGTTTGCATTTTTCTGATTTTTCTATGATTTTTAACCGATTTTAGAAGTTCACTGACTTGGATCTAAAACATTAAGTTTTGGTTTCGCAGAAAACCCCCTGAACTTTTCTAAATCCTTACGCACAGGTCCCTGCGACTAGCACTACGCACCCTGGCGTTCTTCTAATTCTAAACGCGAGGTCCTTGGGCGGGCCAAGATCTGAAGAGGCGGATTCCGGCGAGGGGAGAGCTCGGCTTGGCTAGGGAAGGGCATAGGGACGACGAGGGCCTCACCACGAGTCGATTTGATGTAGAAGTTGTGGGCGGAGGAGGCCGGGAGCGGGCGTCGCCGTGGAGGAGGTGATTGGCGGCCTGCTCTGTTCTTGCTCCGGCGCGGTTGGTGGTGGTGGCGCTCGGTCGCGGGCTGGAGGAGGTGGAGGAGCGCGAGGGGAAAGGCAATGGTGCTCCCGGATTGCGATGGGGGAGGCCGGAAGGGGAGGTTCGCGTGTGGCTCGATGGTGAACTCGGGGCTTGGATGGGCGGCAGCCATGGACGGGCCGCAGGGCTGGTCTTTATAGGGCGGGGAGGCCGAGCCTTCGAGGCGAAGGGTTCGACGCCCATTGGCTAGGCCGCGCGGTGGCTTGCCGCGAGCGCCAGCACGGCGTGCCGGGTGGACGGCGAGCACGTGGCGCTCGGACGGGGACAGGTCGGGCGCATGCCGTGGGGAGGAAGGGAGCGCGCGCGTGGGGTTGGTTGAGCGCCTGGCGCTCGTGCCGTGCTGCCGGGGACGTGCGGGCTCGGTCGGGGGCCAGTCGGCGGCAGCCATGTGGCAGCGGCGGGGCGGCGCTACTGTTCTGGTCGGGAACAGGTGGGGAACAGGCGCGGCCGGTCGGGGCGGGACCGTGGACATCGATGTCCGGGTCAGGAGAGCAGCGCCACGTGGTAGGGGGCGCTGTTGGGCGCGAACGCGTGGTGAACGCGAGCGCCGGCGCGAGCTCGTCATTTCGTCGAACACCTGATGTGCGCTGTTTCGCAGGCACAAATCTCCAAATATTTGAACTAACTCAAAAATCTCCAAATACGAAAGTCGTGTCTCTCAGTACCCTCTACAACTTTCATAAAGGGTGACCATAGAAAAAGTGTGTAGTTCATCGAGAAAACTGAAATGAAAACTGGTGAACTTGAGTGTCGGCCGGCAGTGAACTTTTGCGGCTGGGCTGACTTCGACTGAGTTTTTGGGCTGGTTACACTGCAAATCTCATCGAGCTCCAATTGACAAAGTCGTGTCCCATGAAAATGTGAACAACTTTTGTATTGGCGAATTTTTGAGTTCTTAAGCGAAAATTCGAATTTGAACCATGCCAACCGAGAAAGGTCAAAGTTCACCGAGTTGCCAGGAGTTCATTCGACTTAACCCTCTTCCCAAGCAAATTTAAAATGCTTAGGGTGTGAATACTTGATGGAGAACATGACCAAGGGCAAGTCCAAACATCAATGATTCAACTTAGAGAGAAGTTCATGAAAATTTATATATGGAAATCCAAATGGCAAGCCTCAACTTTTGTTAAAAACTGCTGCTGTCCAGACTTAGAAAATTTTCTAAGTGTTGGCTGAAAAACAGGTTTGACTGCTGTTTGACCATGATTTAGAGCATCTTCCACTCAAAATTTTGAAAACCACCAATTAACAAAGTTGTTCCTTATAAAATTTGGGACAACTCTCTTATTGACAGATTTTCAAGTTTTTAAGCGAAATTTTGAATTCAAATCAATTCAAGCTCTAAAGGTTCGGTACATGGAATTTTAATCCATTATTTCAGGCGTTGACTTTGGTCATAACCACAAGTTTAATTGTCCGTTAAGCCTTAATGAGGTGATTAGACATCAGAGACGTCACACCCGTGGATCCCTACCGGCGAAGGACAGCGGTGAGCGCGTCCGGCCGCGCGCGACTACCCGCCCCTCCGCGTGCGCCGGCCGCCGCCCGCCCTTGCCACGTGCCCGTGTTCCCCTGTGACCGTGGAAAAAGAGGGATGGAGGTTAGAGATGACAAGTGAGCCCCGTAGAAAGGCAAAACCGTGTATTTCCACCTCCGTTAGCTTTCGTTAGGCCTCCTTCCGTCCAAAATGGCACGCAGGTAAAATAAAGTTTACGCGATGGTATACAAGTGTCTGCGAACTTTTTTAGGGGCACACACATAACAACCATCTTTTATAATGGCATACATGTAAAAGACTCAGTTTTGGGTTGCAAATTCCGAAAGTGACTTGAGAACATAATGTAAAATATGTCAAACCTGGTCGATGCGCCATCGTGACGTGCCATTAACGCTGACATCGTCGAACATTTCCTTTCACAAGGAACATGAGCCACCGTTCACAGATTAGGAGGACTAGAACATAAGGCACGCCATACGCGCTCCATGAAGAACTATGTTCCATATATCTGAATTAAAACATATAGAGCAAGCAGATCGGATGAAAGGAATACGAGAACAACAAAACACCTATGAGTACGGGACACATACATTATAAGATGAAGTGTGCTGCACTCAGTCAAGACATTCATATGTACCACCCGTTATTAAGATTCTTTCTGGCATCAGATGATGAAAATGTGAACATGTAAACATCTAAAATGAGAGCTTGTGATGCAGTTTTAGCAAACTACATAACTAACCCGAACATAGATAGTGTTGTCCACATGTCTAAAACTTTTGCAGAATTTTAGTTTTCAGTTTTCTATTCCTGAATTCCCAGAACAGCCTTGCGAGTTTCTCCAATGGGGGGTGTTAAATTTTTTAGTCTTACTCCTTTCTGCTTCCTGTTATAAAAACACGTCAGATTTGAAATGAATTTACAACAACATTTAAAAATCAAGTCACTCAATATTATACCTTCGCAATAACTTTGTATATTGGAGTCATAACTTTCAAAAAGAGGGCTTCTTCAATAGCACCATATGCTGGCTTAACATTTTACCGGTCATTGGGCTCACATCTCCAGCCAACATGGCATAGAGTCCAATTGTTCAAAAGCCATCTATTAACATGCGAAAAGAGAGCCTTTATCAGGATATCTTTGTTAACATTTATGAAAAAATAATCATTAGGAAAAAAGAAATGGATTGTATCTGAAACAATGTCTGCACAGATGAGAAAACACACCAAAAGAGTGTCATATACATACATTGAAAGAAGTGCACGAGACAAAAACTAACACAAAATGAATGAAACGTCACAAAAACTAAGACCATTCACGGTTCTATGACAACTGATAGTATAGACATAAAAGAGACTCATAGATCCCTTAGGGTAGTTGTACCCATCAAAGAAGATCCAACTTGCAAATTAGTGATAATAAATGTCTAAAATTGTAACTACTATATGGTGCAGTTGGAGGCGATTGATGCAATTCTAGATCTGCATAAGCACATGAACCTATTACAACTAATCTAATCTAGAATGTCATAATCGAAAGGAAATTTGGGCTGCGACAGCAGGCTCACTATCGGACATGGAGGCCTAGGGCCCACATGGACGCAGGAAGACTCCGAGGAAGGATATGGTAACGAGTAAAGATCGTGGACAAGATGGCACAAGACTCTACGATATATGGAAACTAGTCGCTATATATGGAAAGCACTCGCATAGTGAGAGTTGTACGAGTTACTACTCGAATTAGACTAGGATTCCACTCTTTCCGTCTTGTAACCTCCTTGCCAGTATATAAACCTTGGCAGGAACCCCTCTCACAACAAGATCAGAAGATCAACAGATCATACTAGATTCAACAAGTCCCATCGATCAATACAAAGATCAACAGGACAACCTTGTACTCATATTCACACTGCGTAATACAAGGTCAGCAATAGGACATAGAATATTACGCCTACTTGGCGCCCGAACCTGTGTAAATCTCGTGTCACGTAACCATCGAATTCCTGATTCTATGAACACTCCACCAAAACTCTACTACTTTGGGATACCCCTCGGTGGGATTGCCGATAAAACACTGACACTCACCTCAGCGACCTTGACGATGGTGGCATGGTCGAAGAGCTGTGCGAGGCCCTCACTGTCGATGTCATAGGGGAGGTTCCGACCTATACCTTGGCCTCGTTGTGAGTAAGAGGAGAGGTGCAGCGCCGGTGGAGGCGGGGAGGAGCGGGAGGGAGATGGTGGGCGGTTGGGAGGCATCAGCCATGGCCATGGCAAGGGAGTAGAGGGACATGGTGGCAGCCATGGCGGAGGAAGGGAGGGAGGAGCGGAAGGGAAAGGAAGAGCACCTGTGTGTCAGCCATGGACCACGTCGCTCCCACATGTCGGTGCACTAGAAGCCACGTCGCGTCATTCCTCCCCCGTGTCGGCGGGTAGGCTCCGCACGACGGCATGACTCGAGGGTGTGGCGGCGGCTGAGGCCCCGAGAGCTAGGGTCACGGTGGAGGAGGAGAAAGGCATGAGGAAGCGGAGACGTTATGCTTCTGGCTGGCCGTCGACGAGGATGCGGCGGACCGGGATCTAGTCCCCAGCGGACGCGGAGGTCGCGCGCCTCTGGGTGCCGGGCCTTGCACCATTGTGGCCGCTGGGTGCTAGGCCGGCACCGCCAGGCCGCCAGAGTTAGGGTGGCGGCCCAATCGCTGCCACTTCGAGCCGCGCGGGATCTGGATCAGCGGGAGCAGGAGCTGGCGGGGCGGTGTCGAATCAGCGTACGGTGGCGGCGGCAACGAAGATGGTGGAGGCAGGAGGGGAGGGAGAAGGGGAAGGGAGGGGAGGCAGCGGAGAGAAGATAGAGAGGGGGGTCTGGGGAGGAGTGAGGTAGTTAGGGTTCGTGCTGCACGGGGTTTTTTTTTTTGAAAATTTGCCTAGCGGGGGTTTTTGTGTAAATATGACAGCATTCCCTTCTTCGCGTCTAAATAAACTCGTTGTATTTTTTTAGAAAATCAATGGATTGTTTTGTAAAATGGCCAGAATAGGGGGTGCTCCCAGCGGTCTCGCCCGCTCGCACGCTGAAAAGCCACGTCGATGGGTCGTACGCCAAAAATGCGGAGAGGCGAGGAAGGGCAAGCTATCTTTAAGAAACACCGATTATCCAAAGAAATGGATTAGGAGGAAATCGAACTCAACGGGGAGTGGAATGGACATGGGGCAAGTTGCCTATGAGACCCTAGAGTTGTTAAATAAAATGCTAATGCTTGGACTGTTAAGGTCCTATAGGAGTTAAGGGCTCGTTTGGATTGGGGGGATTTCAGAGGAAAAGTAAAGGGATTAGAAAACAGAGGAAAGGAATTGCAAATGAGTGTTGGAACCAATCAGGCGCCGATTCCTTTACTTAGGAATCCTGTAGGTAGATGCCCATTGTATAGGAAAGAAAGAATGCATTCTGATCTCTTGTTTTATTTTCCTTCGTGCATGCCCGAGGCAACTTACATGAGTTTTGACGGCCATTAGAACCACTTGATGACCGTCAACTCTTCGGGAATAAATAGAGGTTCACGCTAAGTTCTATGCATAAAATGTTTATTTTGTCACAAATTCCACAAGTTTTGAATGAGTTGTGCTTGCAGGTAAAAACAAGTGAAAAGGCGGCCAATTTGGGCACAAACCCTGGCCGACCGACCTAGCCTAAGCCAGCCGGCATGGGTCTGCCCCAGATGGTGGAGCCACTTCTCTAGAGCACAACTGAACCAGAGACTATGATCGTGCACGATGAATCCAAAGACGGTTTGATCAGAGGACCCGAGAGGCCTAACATGCGTAACCATGGATCAAAGGGCCCAAATGCATGCAAATCTCAGGCATGATCCGTGTGAACTCCAAGCTAGGCATTCATCCCACTGTTTAGGGAGTACGTCGGTGCAATGGAGGGACGACGCGAGCCAGAGGCAGGCCGACTGGCCTACCTTAGGCTGGTTGGCTCCTAACCGCCACAACAGGCACGGATCCAACCACTACCGACCTCAGGAGGCGATATCATACGTCCACTGCGAAGGCGGTTGCGAGAGGAGCCAGGTATATGTGATGACCCGGATTTTCATAATCGAGAATCCGAATCTCTGTACCCTTGTGATAGTCCCTAGATCAGTAGCTATCACGTACAGAACTCATCTCAGTATAATATCATATCCATACAATGAATTTAGATTACATAGAAGAGATTTACATCCATACCATTATGGAAATACAAATAAAGTACAAGCCCGTCGGGCTAAACGACAAGAAGAAATCCTGCGTAGCGGTAGCTAGGCTTCAAGTCTTCATCTTCGATCAACACCACATGCAACTCGAGCGAAGCACACAACCCTTCTTCAAACATCGGACTTGAGCTTCAAATTCTATCCTGCATGCTCACAAACTATCCCCAAGGAATGGGATAGGTTCATGTCACCATCTGTATGCAAGCTTTAAGTGGCCTAACATCTAAAGGTATAAAAGTAGTTCAAGAAAAAGCTGGGGTTTCCTATGCAGTAGCAGCAAAAGTATAAATACAAATCTCCATAGTCCATCCAATCCCACCTCACATCACATCGGACTATTCCGGCGCACCGGACTCCCGTCTCCATCTCCGCACTCATCTAAGTCGATGCGAGAGCTCCCTCCCCTTGCACCTCACCAACTACGACCGGATCCTGAAAGGAAAGGGAGCAAACTTTCCTTCTCCCTGTCCGTAGTTGCGAACCTTAATCACTCTATCACTGGCTAAAATTAGGGGGAGGTAGAAGATCCCAAATATGAGAGGTAACAGTGCAATGGGCAATGTCCAATACCAAGGACGCGGCTATACGTATAGATTCTAGACTCTGCGGAGCATGTACAACTGGACCCACTCGGGCTGCGATCGGTAGCGAACCGACCTGAGACACAACCACAGCACAGACCCTAACCGCAACGATGCCCGCCTATCCTTCCTGTCTCGATCCATCGGCTCGCAATCCAATGCTTTGGAAGCTGTGTTGAACTCTCCCTCGGGGGCCAGACGGGGCCATAGTCCTTCAGGGAAACGGTCTCTCCCGTTCCCGTACACCATCCACCTGATCTTCTCGCAATCCGGGCATCACGCTAGTTAGGCTGGCTGGAACCCTTCATATGGGTAAGCGGTAAGTACGTGGGGCCCAAAGAGTGGTTACCCCACTCGGTTTCAGACCGGGGCGAGCGTCATCATCCAAAAGGCGTATCCTTCGAAGAAGAGTGCAAATCGCAGTACCCACTATAGGTACCGCCGCCAACTCCTATGCTCCTATCCATTCATGTGTCCGCCATAAGCACAGTGTGGGACCCCCTCGAGAGCAGGGGTTTCCCGGCACCTCGATCAAAGATCGAGTTGTTATAAAATGCTCGCCCCCGCCAAGTTTCCCAAAACCACCTTCTCCTGCCGGTTTTATCCCCACACACGCCAAGAATCCTAATCCACATTATCCCATACACATGCAAGCATCAGCATAGCAATCATATATAGTGTAGTAGGCAATCAAGGAATCAGTATATAAAAAGGCTATTGTTGGAGGTACGACCATGGGCCCACAGGGACACATGGATTCTCCAGTCAGAGTCGTACCAGGCGTGAAGAACACGAGTAGAGTACTGCAAGGACTCTTCTCGTTATGGAAACTAGTCGTATGTCTTGTAAACTACTCGGATTGCCTTGAAAAGCACTCTCCGAGTAGTAATTGGTTAGGATTCTATCCGAAACTGACCTTGTAACCCTGCCCGTCGTGTATATAAGGCTGGGCAGGGATTCTATCAAAAAACACACGATCTCATCAATACCAATCACCACACAGGACGTAGGGTATTACGCCTTCTAAGCGGCCCGAACCTGTCTAAAATCCTGAGTCTCTTCGTTCCTGATCTCGGCGAAACCCACCTGAAACTCTACTACCTCGGGATACCCCTTGGTAGGATCGACGGTAGAACACCGACATCTGGCGCGCCAGGTAGGGGTTTTCCTCGAAGATCCCATGGAGAACGCAATGGTGACCTACATTCAAGCTGAAGCGCCTCAGGAGGGCACAACGTTCCGCTTTGGCTCGTGGATCTACGTCGCCGACGGCTCGGGTGGCTTCTACAGCTACTACGAGACACCTGTCGAGTTGAAGCAGGAGCAAGCGCCCATCGTGGAAGATTTGGCCGAACAACTCAGCGAGATCACACTCGCGGACCTCATCCGCGGGTAAGAGTCCGAGTCGATCACGACTACGGAAAAGAAGACAACCCTCCCACCCCAATTCCCGTTTGGACTCCGTAATTCGACCCACACATATTGTGAGGCGTTACGGAGCCAATTCGAGTCCGTCAAAGACTCGAAGCGGGACGTCCCAGTCCGAGTCATGGCAGGACACGCCAACTCTCTGAGCCAAGCGGTCCCTGAATGCCACTCGGACTCGGATGAGTCGATCACGACTACGGAGAAGCAAACAACCCTCCCACCCCAATTCCCGTTTGGACTCCGTAATTCGACCCACGCATATTGTGAGGCATTACGGAGCCAGTTCGAGTCCGTCATGGACTCGAAGCGGGACGTCCCAGTCCGAGTCATGGCAGGACACGCCAACTCTCTGAGCCAAGCGGTCCCCGAATGCCACTCGGACTCGGACACAACCTCGTGATCTACGCCACGACTGAAGGAAGATCAGAGTACCAAAGAGACCGGATCCCACGGGACGTCTACAAGTCTTGCCAGATCTTTGTACTCTTTGGGCCTGAAGCTACTGACGACCTGCCGTTCCAGTACGGCACACCGCTACTGCCAGAAGAGGAAAGCTCTACGGAGCTCGTCACCCCAAGCTCCAGCGACTCTGTCGAACCCAATCGACAAGTCTTCATGGCTGGCGCAGCAGCAGCTGGCGACGTCGACAACGACCCGCGCTACACTTTCAAGCTAGAAGGAGATATCTCCGCAAATGAAGACGCACCCGCTGGCGAATCCACTCAAGCGGCCACGGACAGAGAAATCCGGAACAACAAGAGGGCTCAGCGCCGCCTAAACGCTCGCAATCGCGTCATGGCTGGGCGCAACCTCTCTCAAGAGTTCACACGAGTGGCATGCTACAACTCTCCTATGGCTAACGCCATGGAGATTGCCTATCACATCCGCAGTCTGCCAAGAACCCCAGAGGCGGCAGCTGCACTCGAACGGATCAACGACATGGTCCGCACTCTTGACAAGGCCATCGCCGCCGCACCATCGCGCAGCGGTCGAGCAGCTCTAAGCGAAGAAGTCGAGAGCAGCGGACGCCAACCTCCCCGCGACAACAATCGCCCCCCAAACCCCAGCCGACTGGGAGAAGTCAACCGCGACGCGCGCTCCATCCTTGAATCCAAGAGGCGTGATGAAGCCCAGGGATACAGGGAAGAAGACGACGAGTACCCAATGTTCTCCAGGGACATCAGGATGGCGGTTTACCCGCAACCATTCAAACTAGTCGGCTCCGAGAAGTACGACGGCAAGACCTCCCCTGAGTCGTGGTTGCGCATCTACTCTACGGCTATCGAGTGCGCGGGTGGCAACACTGCCATCAAGTGCAGATACTTCCCAATGGCACTCGAGCCCGCTCCACTCACATGGTTTGAAAACCTGCCACGACGCTCCATCGACTCCTGGGGACGCCTGAAGAAGATCTTCGTGTCAAATTTCCAAGGCACATATAGTCGCCCCAAGACTCGACATGACCTCGCCATGTGCAAACAGCACAAAGGAGAAAGCGCGCTCGACTACATGCGCCGCTTCATGGAAATCAAGACTCTGGTGGTGGACGTTTCTGACCGCGACTGCATCGACTTGTTTCAGAACGGCATCACCAACAGGTTCTTTGACAGGCAATTTGGCCTGCATCGACCAAGGACTCTGGACGCCCTGCGTGACCAAGTCGAGACGTGGTCCGAGCAAGAAGACCGCGACCTCGAGAAATATGGCCAGCAGGGCTCCCAGCACAACAAGCGCAAGCCAGACGACACAGTCGCGACTCTGGAGACTGGCATGCGAAACCAAAAGAAGAACTATCCCGGCAAGAGTGACATTGAGAAGATCATGGACAGGCCATGCCCAATGCACCCGAAGCATAAGCACACTATGGGCCAATGCTACGATCTCCAACGCATATACGCCGAGAAGGATCAAGAGAACAAGGCCAAGAAGAAGATGGCAAGGGAACCACTCGATCCTGAAGCCAAGAACAAGGAAAGGAACGACGACGAAGATGACGAAGACGAGGAGGACCAGACGAACAAGTTCCAGAAGCCCAAGAACGTACTCATGGTCATCATGGGTGGCGACTATGGATTCCCCACTCGGAGGAAGCATAAGCTCGCTCTACGGCACATAATGGCAATTGAGCCAGCCGTCCCAAGATACCTAAAGTACTCGGAGGTTCCAATCACCTTCTCCAGGGCAAACCAATGGAACAGCTACGACGAACCAGGGCAATTGCCACTCATCCTGGACCCTACGATGGCAGGATCACAACTCACCAAGGTGCTCATCGACGGCGGGGCAGGGCTGAGCGTGCTATTCTCTGGCACCCTGAAGAGGATGGGACTCGACATTAAAAAAATGTTGACTCCCACAGATTCCTCGTTCTACGGCATTGTCCCTGGTAATGGCAGTCTTCCCCTCGGCCAAGTCACATTACCAGTCACATTCGGCACGCACGAGAACTACAGGACGGAATACATCAAGTTCGAGGTGGCGGACTTCGAGACTTCGTATCAAGCGATCCTCGGACGTCCAGCTTTGGCCAAGTTCATGGCCATACCACACTATGTCTACCTCATCCTCAAGATGCCAGGACCCAAAGGCGTTATCTCTATCCGCGGCGACTTGCGGCGATCATACAACTGCGACAGAGAGGCTGTGGAGTTTGCGGCTACCACTCAGGTACCCAACGCCATGGCTCAGATCTTCGCAGCGGCTCAGAAGCTGAAGCAGTCAGAGTACGAGGTCCCCAGCAAGGAGCCTAGACCACACAAGGCGGCTGTCCCTGAAGATGTGGCGACCAAGGACGCACCACTACTGGAAGGAGACCAGTCGAAGACCACCAAGATCGGGGCCAGCTTAACCCCGAAATAGGAAGGCGAGCTCGTCAGGATCCTGCAAGCCAACCGCGACATCTTTGCGTGGAAACCTACAGATATGCCAGGAGTGCCAAGGAACCTGATCGAGCACAGCCTTAATGACGATCCCAAAGCTACACCCAAGAGGCAACAGTTGCAACAGATTGCAACCGACAAGCGAGAGGCGATCAAGAAGGAGCCGGCGAAACTACTCGCCGCAGGATTCATCAAGGAAGTCTTCCACCCGACTGGTTGGCAAATCCAGTCTTGGTGAGAAAGAAGAACAACAACGAGTGGCGCATGTGCGTCGACTACACTCGTGCAGAAGTTCCGGAGTTCCCTTTGATACTTGTTGATTCAACAAAGTATACATCGGTCAAAATCCGAAGAGTAGATCACATGACTACTTTCCAGGATCCCTGAGTACTTAGATGTAACTAAGACCAGGCTGAGCACCTGTAGAGGCCAGCTAGCCTTATAAAGCAACTACCCACAAGTGGTAATTTCAAATCTTTGAGTACTTATTTGAAAGTACTACAGAGTCTACTCCACAAGGAGTAGTGATTTCAAATCTTTGAGTACTTATTTGAAAGTACTACAGAGTCTACTCCACAAGAAGAGTAGTGATTTCAAATCTTTGAGTACTTAAAAGTACTACAGAGTCTACTCCACAAGGCGAGTAGTAACTTCAAATCTCTGAGTACTCATTTGAAAGTACTAAAGAGTCTACTCCACAAGGCGAGTAGTAACTTCAAATCTCTGAGTACTCATTTGAAAGTATTACAGAGTCTACTCCACAAGGCGAGTAGTAATTTCAAATCTCTGAGTACTTATTTGAAAGTACTACAGAGTCTACTCCACAATAAGAGTAGTGATTTCAAATCTTTGAGTACTTATTTGAAAGTACTACAGAGTCTACTCCATAATAAGAGTAGTGATTTCAAAATCTCTGAGTACTTATTTGAAAGTACTCTAGAGTCTACTCCACAATATGAGTAGTGATCTTCAAGTACCAGTTATCAAGTGCTTTGAAGTATAACTCGCAAAATGAGTACAACTTGCCGGGGGCTTCCTGAATACACTGCAAGAGTGGTTTGGATGACTCTTCAGGCGCCTCATGATCAATGGAATTCATCAATGTGGTGGTCGCCTCAACCCGTTGCAAGTTATCAAGTCAAAGTTCAACTTCAGCTTGTGCCGCGGTACTGCCACATCAGCAATATGCTCATGACGAACTCAAACTAGTCGGAATCAACTCTGATTAAGTCTGCTTCATCGACAAACGGCAGCAAACAAGCTAAGTTACTTATTTCAATTATTTTTTATTTTGTTCTAACAAGATTGGCCAAGCGCCGAGTAATTTGTTTGGATGACAACTTTCTAGGCCGCACAGCGTGCTATCACATCTTCGCCAGCTTCCAGGCTCGGGGGCTGACGCTAAAATTACAACTCGGTTTGCCATCAGGCTTACCTAGTTGTCTTTCTCCAGCATTTTTGAGTCGCCAAGTACCAATGATGGGGCTTCGACTACATTGGCACCTGACTCCAGTTTCTGGGGAGATCACGGCGTGACAAGTCAACCACGACCTCCTCTGATCCGCTACTCTATTGATGGTGGCTATTTCGACTACATACTACTCGATGCATCTCCGCTGGCTCCTATGCTCGGGGGCTGGGTACAAGAAAATCACTCGGATGATGATCTCCAAGAAGATTCAATATGACCAACTATTTCTGGGTGCAAATTACCACTCGGATGATGATCTCCAAGATGATTTGAAGAACCCTAAAGCTCGCTGGACCCTTGAATTGATCATTCTGAATCGTTTCAAGGCTCGGGGGCTGATAGGCGATATACATCGACTGCTGATTTTATTTTTTCTGAAGACTGAAGACTTAAATCAAGACCCTCGGCTTGATTCGTTGATTCAACCCAAGGCTCGGGGGCTACTTGATATCAAGTGCAATTTTTCCAAATTGCACATTTCAAGAGCAAGATGAAGATTCAAGATACTGTGGACCCTCAACCTGATTCTTCGATTCAACTTAAGGCTCGGGGGCTACTCCATATGGAGTGCGATTTTCATCGCACACCATATAATATTTTGAAGACTACTGATTTAATCAGAATAAACGGGGCTTAAGCACCTCATGGCCTCGTGACAACCAAGACCTGTCCAAGACTGATCAAGCACTCGAAGAACTCGAAAAAGCACTCGATTGGCTTGGCAAGCACTCGGTTGATGATACTCGATGATGAAGCGCTTGGGGGCTTGTTGGAGGTACGACCATGGGCCCACAGGGACACATGAATTCTCCAGTCAGAGTCGTACCAGGCGTGAAGAACACGAGTAGAGTACTGCAAGGACTCTTCTCGTTATGGAAACTAGTCGTATGACTTGTAAACTACTCGGATTGCCTTGAAAAGCACTCTCCGAGTAGTAATTGGTTAGGATTCTATCCGAAACCGACCTTGTAACCCTGCCCGTCGTGTATATAAGGCTGGGCAGGGACCCTATCAAAAACACACGATCTCATCAATACCAATCACCACACAGGACGTAGGGTATTACGCCTTCTAAGCGGCCCGAACCTGTCTAAAATCCTGAGTCTCTTTGCCTTTGCGTTCCTGATCTCGGCGAAACCCACCTGAAACTCTACTACCTCGGGATACCCCTCGGTAGGATCGACGGTAGAACACCGACAGCTATGCATGGCTCAATCATCATCATCATGTAATAAGCAAGCGCTAGCATTCTACTCAGCAATGCCTAATAGGTCAAAGAGTCAGGATGGGCGTGAACCTGGAGCAAGGTTCTTTATCACTTCACTTCAACGTAGTCGACATCGTCGAAGTAGTCGAAGTAGTCCGGGTCCTCCGGGGTTCCTAATATATGGATATATATAAATAAAAACCGACAACTACTAGCAATAAACTCCAAATGAGAACCAATAGAAAGCAAAAAGGCAGCAAACTCTATTCTATCGTGTTCGTCATAATTTTAGAAAAATATGAAAGCTACGGTTGATTTATTATGATTTTCTGAAGTTTAAATCCATTTTCGGGATTTATAAATCATTCTGGAAAAAGGAATAAAAGTTAGACACAAGTTAGCAGCTCGGAGGTGTCAGTCGTCGAATCGGGGTTAAACCGCGAGTCGAGCAGGCAGAGGCAGCGGTCTGAGGTTGATGACATCATCACGGGCTCTGGTGATGTCATCGTTGACTTGGTCAAAGTTGACTAGGTCAACGGTTAAAAGGTCACAGCCTTGGTCTAAGGGTCAAGGTTGACGGGTTAACGGTTATCGGGTTCCACATGACAACATGCGGGCCCCATCAGTCAGGTGGTTCTGGGCTGTCAGTTAGTGGGTCCCACGAGTGGAGCCACTGTCTGACGGGTCACTAACAAGTTGGCCACGTGGCGGTCGCGTGACTAAGACGCGGATGCCACTCGGCTAGGTCTGACACGATGGCCTCGATTTTAAGAACCTAACGCAAATGGTCTCGCGTCGATCGGAGTTAGGACGGAAAAGATATGGATTATCTAAGGTTTAACCCATTATAGATATTAAGAAAAAAGATTTATAAAAGAATAAACCCATTTCTTAAAACTACAGGGGCCTGGATGCAACACTGCCAAGGTGGAAGGACCTTTTCATAAAAACCGAAAAGATCAGGGGCTTAGGCGCAAAACTACAGGGGCTGGTTTGAATAATGGATCCGGCTGCGGCGGGGCGCGGTGTGGTCCTGCGCGTGGCATCGCGTGGGTTACGGCACGTGGCGCAGGCGGAGCTTCATGGGAGGGTGGACGCGGTCTACCACAGACCGTGCCTGCGGTCCATCATGGACCAGGCGCACGGGATCGCATGTGGCTCTGAACTGCGCGGCCAGATCGTGTGGCCGAGCGGGTCCCCGCATGCGAGGTGCTCGACACAATGCTCCGAGCTCCGGGCGTGGCCATAGTGCCGGCGACGCATGGTCCAAGGCATAGATCTGGCCAAGGCTAAGCGACAACGTAGCGCCACCATGCCATGGGGTCATGTTCACGGGGTTCAGGGCCGGCGCCGTTGCTAGTTCATGACGAGGGAGCTCGTCGGAGCAGATGGTGTTCACGCTCGGAGAGCGCTCGACCAAATGCCCTAAAGGGGCTTGGCGTGACAGCGCTCGTGGCCGTGCGCTGGTTTCGGCCGCGTGAGGCAGCGGCACGCGACGCACGCACACACGAAGCGGCTGGGTAGAAGAGGGAGGAGGCTAGGCGACGCTCACCGCGGGGCGGAGGTGAAGGCGTGGTTGTTCCGAGGTGAGGAAGGGGATCAGCGGGGTGCAGCTCGAGGTCGACGAACGCTCGCGGTTCTCCTTGCGGGCGGCGGTGCTGGGCTCCCTGGTCCGTGTGGGGACCCTTATCAAGAGGTTCCTTGATTACCTGTATGAGGTCCTGGATCGGCCGCTGATACAGATCTTATCATAGATTAGCATCAGAAGCGGTAAATAACGTATAAATTAAATAGATTTACACCGTTTAAGCTAGCGGAGAGTGGGTAGGCACTTCATTCCTTCACCGGAATGGGCTGTAGCACCTTCTCGCCCTGAAGTCCTAAACCTGTATGACAATGAAAGTAAGGGTGAGTATTCTGAAGAGAATACCCAACAAATCCCACAAATTCAATAATATAATATATAAATTAAATTATATGTAAAGGTCGGTCCTGGAGGGGCACTTCCTCCCTGCCAGTCCCGATGTGCTATCCAGAACCTGACCGACGGTACCTTCGCCGTCTCAGGTTCCCCATGCAATAATAGTAAAGACTAATCATTGGGGGCTTTAACTAAGTGGACTCATTCCGGAGTCACGGCTATCCAGATAGATTCTACACTCTGCAGAGGTCGTACTTATCTACCCCGCATTCGGTCAGCCCGTAACGTGTACTTAGGCGGTACCGACCTACGAGACTTGTACCCACCGGTGACCATCGCTGGTCAGCATTCCCTAGGTCCAGCCACGGATAGTACTGGGGGCTAAGTAGGGGCCACCAATCATCTGCCTCGCGGATATCAACCCGGGTGTGAGCTCATAAGTAGGGCCTCTGGCCCTCAGGGTCTCTGACCCTGTATCCTAGTCGACCCGTGCCGCCCAGTCCTAGCCCTCTGTCTGGGGCTGTCTCCAGTATACCCGTTTCCCGACTTGGCGCGTGCACGACTTGGCACCAGGCGCTACCTAGTTCGCCAGTCGGCACTCTGCACCAATCATACGGCTCCTTGGGATGGATTGCTAGGTTCAGCTGGTGGGGTGTGAATCATGGCCTCACATAAATAGACATTCCCGTAGGCTATGCCTTTTTGGCACGTGAGGTTGTACTGGGCACTAGAAAGACTCTCCCATGAACCGGTCCTTAGCTGGATCAGAGTGGCTCTAAGGATAGAATCCTCTTCCTTGGGATCATCCTTCCACTCCCAATCTTAAAGCATCCTATAGCTACAGCGATGCTGGGCATACACTCAGGCTATGCCCCATGTAGCTTAATGCTGCAAATAATATAAAGTTTAGTTGGTGATATTATTGGAGGGACTTGCCTTCATTGTCAGTCCTTTAGACTTTCCTTACGCGGGCGTATTCTGTATGTTGACCGGGCTTGGGCTTCGAGCCTTCTGGAGCTTCGGCGTCTCGTCGGCCCGGTCATGCTATCGATAAAACACAGGAAATAACAATCAGTATAACAATACACCAATCAATTCGCAAAAGGAAAAGAATGGAAGGAAGGCGGGGACTCGAAGGATTCCTTTAAAGGCTGGGAGTTGGATTATTAATTCATTAATTATATAGAATAACTAATGGATCAAAGGATAGGGATTTTGGAAGAGAATTATTAATTAATTCCCTAGAAGATGGTTGGAACGATGTTTAGCGGGTTTCGAGAATCATATAGATTTCTAAGATAATTCCCGAGTGACCGATATGGATTCTAGAGAATCCTTATATGTCTGTGCACAACATGATGGCTGGGATGGATACCTAGGGGTTTACGGACGGACGGTATGTCGACAGGGGTTTTGACAGGGTTAGGGGTTATACGGGCGGCGTAACGGCGGGGTTTTGGAGAGTATAATGGCTAGGCTGGGCTTAGGATATAAATATTAGGGAAGTAAGCATATGGAAATGTTTAGAATAATCCCTAATATTTATGGGAATTTCCTAGGGATTTATCAGGCTCAAACGTGGAGAAGGGGATTTTCTGGGTACACCGATGGAGGCTTTTCATTGGTTGGAAACCACCCTAATTGGATTTAGGCTCTAATGATGTGCTAAAAAGGATTGGGTGGCATCACTAGGCTTAAAAATGTTCCTAGGATTTATGGGTATTTTTGGGGAATTTTTGGAAGTGAGGAAAGGCTCTAACTAGAAGTTTGTGTACACTTACCGGGTGTACGTAGCAATTTCTGGGCGGCTGACGCAGCGGCGTGGGGTCCGCCAGTGGCACTGTTCCGTGCGCCGGGGGCGTGGGCGCGGGTGGACCGCGTCCACCCAGCCAGGGCGACCGTCGCGCCGTGAACCGGCCGTGGGCTGGAGCGCCCCGGGTCTTCGGTCCATGTGGACCGGGCGCATGCGATGGACGGGCGTGGGCGTGACGGAGGGTGAAAAGGGTGGATAGGTAAAGGAATTCAAGGGGAGAAATCAGACTTCATTGGTGGGCTTGCCGGATGAGCTAGGCTGAAATGGGGGGGGGGGGGGGGCGGCCCGTTTAACTTTTGAGCATTTTTCTATTTATTTGAAAGGGTTTTTTCAAAGGAATTTGAATTCTAATTTGAACCAAACCTCTTTTAGTTTGATTCTAGGGTTTTAAAGACATATTTTAGTCCTAGCAAAGCACTTAAGTTATAGAAGATTTCTTTGTTTCCCTTTAGTTATTTATAGTTTATTACCTATATTTATTCCCTTTTAAATCTATAATTATCCTAATAAATCTAATGATTAACCCAATAAATTCTAAATTAATTCTACTTAATTTGGAGGGTGTTACAGATCTACCCCACTTAAAGAAATCTCGTCCCGAGATTTAAGGCTGGAAAGAAAGTCTAGGGTTTCCTCCTAACATTTTTTTCTAACTGTAACGTTGATAAGGGTGTCCAATATTTATTAAAAGGAATTTCTTTTCCCTTTCAACCTCTTGAATTCTTTCTTCTCGTAACTATTTGTTTCTCAATTCTGTAGACAGGAATATTATTACTGACGCTTGTTTCCATTATTCCCCAAATATATCCAATTAATTTCTGCCGTACTTAGGGGTGACTTGACGAAGTACTATTCCCAGAGTTGTTTTAATCCTCAAGTTCTTGAGGTTAAATACCTTTTCTTCTCATGGGTTACTACTCCACTTAAAAAGGATCAACTCGGGATTTCCTTGATCTTAATCTGAGATTTTCTTTTCCCAATTGGATTGCTCAGATTTCTGTGTCCTTTTGAACAGGAGCCCTGGATTTCCATATCCTCTTGGGGTTCCTGCCTAGACTTCATATCCAAGTTTTCCTTTACTTGGATATGTCCATGTTTGGTATTACTCCTTCAAATGTCCTATTTTTGATTATCAGGGTGAGCTCTATCGTAACTTTCTTTTGATACTTTTATCTTCCGGGCTCAGGAAAGGTGTTAATTGTCGTTGAAGTTATAGCTGTCCTGGTCTTTCCTGCAGAGAGTTTAGCAAAAGTCTAGGGTTGCCGGATAGAGGAGAGCAATCCAGGGTAAGAAACTTGGGTGACCACTTCTCGCTAGAGAATGGTGATTCTTCCGGGCACTTTGAGAGGTGTTTCCTTCTGGTGTGCAGGATTTTTGGTTGGCCACCTGCTGCCTATTCTGATGGACCTGAGTTACTACTTGACTGTGGCAGAACTGCTCAAATTAATCCGGCTTAGCGTGCTAAACATAGCATGAAACGCGATTAGCCCCTTAGCCGAACTAAAGTGACAGCCTGTCGGGTCAAGCCCGATGCAACCACGCACAGTTACCGAGACCGAAACGAGTCATGCATTTACTCACTCGAAGGAGAGTACCAGAGATTACAACAATCCATAGATAAATTTAAATAGGTCCCACTTTGGTACTTTATTACAAACTCAGCTCTTGCACAAAGTAGAGATAATTCAGAGTTTAAAATGCAGCGGAAATAAACTATTTATTCAAAAAGGCAGTGACGTCACGTGAAGCCGTCGTGACATCACTCAGAAGCATCCTCGTCCCAGACAACGGTCCAACCCGGAGGCAAAGTGGTTGGCCAAGTCAAACCGGCAACCATCTCCTCAAGAGAGCTACCTGAAAAGCAATTCCACAAGCAAGGCTGAGTATACTAATACTCAGCAAGACTTACCCGTCGGGTGAAAACTACATCACCGACTCCTAGACATGCAAGGCTTTTTGGCTGGTGGGTTTGTTTTGCCAAAGAGCGACTAAGAGTGGGTCCTTGCTTTCAAAATTTTAGCATCAAGTTCTAGTTCGAGTTAACCATTCTAAGTAAGCCAACCTATACTAGTCAAGCAAGTTGGGCAAGCGATTAAGCAATCATCAAGTTTATCATCATCGTCATGTTCCACTTTCTTACTCAATGTGGCAGCGGGGTTAAGTAGTCTCATTAGCTGCGAGAAACAGACAGTTCGAACCGATTTTTATAACCTTGCAAGGTGGAAACTAAACACACGGAAAAGCACCGATCACCAAGGTCGACGCTAACCAGGCCGTTCCCATGTCATCCCGGTTCGTTAATCCGAGCCTACTCCCCTTGGACACAAGCCTATCCGGTTGATACTTCGCGGCCACGCCGACCGGATTCGGTCTTGAGCCACATGTGTACCGCATGGGGAGGTGAATCCCAGGGAAAGCAGGGCGAGGCCACTCCCCATTCCGAACAGGTACTAAACTTACTGGTCCCATGCCCAAACAAGTGCTTAGTGCTTTCAAACACTTAACCATCGGTACCACACCATTCGGCCTTAATCAAATTTTAGCTTACACGAACGGGGCATCTACATGACAAAAATCCCCGCCCGTCATCCTTATGATTCCAACATAAGTAAAGCAGGCGATTCCTATTATCTCGCGAGTGACAGGAAATCACTCGACTTTTACCGGGTCCTTATAGCACTGCAACTATCGACCTAGCATACTAGTATTGCAAAGCATAGGTACCTAGGATCATGCAACTAAGGTCTCCATTAAACTCCTGAACGTAAATGCACAAGCATAACTTAACAAAATATAGTTGCATAGTTTAGAAATATAGGACATGCTCCGGGGCTTGCCTTCGGGCACGTGGTTAGCTTGGGGGTTCTCGGCGGCGGGGTTTAGTTCGTCCTCCACCTGGATCACATTCACGTTTTCTGAGGCCTGTCCTTCTTCTCCGGTCGGCCCCAATTCGTAGTCAGCGTCTGCGAGTGCTTGTTCTACACGAGATGCACTTGCATAAGAGGTGATCTTATATCGAGTCATCATACTTGCATAATGATAGACCCGTAGTGTATGAAATGGCACATTCACCTGGACAATATTGGTCTGACCTTCCCTTTCTTTAATTAAGTTTGTATTTACTCATAAAAGAGTTGGGGTGTTCGATGGTGATTGTGTACACATCTAAGATTATTTAATTTGCTTTGAGCATAAAACAACAAGTGTGGTGTTGTGGGGTGATTTATTCATTTAAAACACTTAAAGGTGATTTGCTTTTTATTTACCCCATTTAAGCATTGAAACTTGATAATTTATTCTGGCAGTTTGGGGTATGTTTTGCATGTGAGAAAATTATAGGGTGCTCTCGGTTTGATCTTTGATTTACTTTCCAAAATTGAGATAAAAAACTTGAACAGAAACACCAGGAAAAATCACACAAGTTCAGCACACTAGCATGAATAATAAATCCTAGAAAATCACACTCTTAGTAATTGATCCTAAACTTTTTACAGAGCTGCATCTAGTTGAAACAAACTGCCATGCCAAGTATGAGCTTAAAAAGATTTCAGAAACATGCTGACTAATTTAATTGATTTAAGCACTGATCAAAATAAATGAGCAAGTTAACTATGCTAAACTGAGCTCTGCTATTTATCACAGATGCATAACATCACTCTCGAACTACTGCAAAAAGATTGGATTAAAAAGCTTAACCGATCAATTTAAACAATTTCTAAACAGAAACTGCACACATAAGATTAAATAAATTATAACACAAAATCTAAAGCAGTTCTGGGTGCCAACTTTTTACAGCAAGCCACAAATTACTCAGGCAACAATATATCTAAAAATCAATACAAACTAACTTACAGATTTCAAACCGTGCACAAACTCGTATTTGAACATATTTGAATCTAGTTTGAAATCTACACAGAAAACTCCTATACATGCTTTCTATAAAAGGTAGCACACATCACATAGAGTTCAACAAAATTAGATTTGCATTTTTCTGATTTTTCTGTGATTTTTAATCGATTTTTGAAGTTTCCAGCTTTTGAATCTAGATTTAAAGAATCTATTTCAACTTAACCCCCTGTAACTTTCTAACTTCTACAGATAGGTTCCTGGTTTTGCACTAAGGACCCTGGAAAGAGCTTGAGCCTCGCAATGGGGTCCTCGGCCATGGCCGGCGGCGGGACGGCCGGATTCCGGCGAGATGAGGGCGCGGGGTTGGACGAGAACATGGGGGATCTACTCACCGGCTCACCTAGCTTCGGTTTTGTGCAGGGAGGAGTGCGGAAGACGGTGCAACGGCGGCGGACGGCGAGCGGTGGCGATGCTCTGCTTCTTCCCCAATGCCGGCGGCGGCGGTGGGGGAGAAGCCTAGCTAGGCGCTGGGCGAGCTCGAGGTGTGGCAGTGGAGTACGGCGGAGGTGTTGGGCGGCTGCGGAGCGGCGCGGAGGCGGTGGTTTGCTGCGGCAGCCTGACGGCGTGATGGCGGCGGCGGTGAAGCTCGACGGCGGCACTGGAGGGGGCTATTTATAGGCGTGGGGAGGGGCGTGGTGTTGACGTGAAGCCAGGAGGCGGGCGGCGCGGGCACGAAGCCGGGCAGGGGCGCGGGCAGCCGTGCGGCGCCGATGGCCGGGCGGCGAGCACGTGGCAGCCGACGAGAGCGTGCTGACGCGGCTCCGGCCGGGCTGGCTGAGTGGTCACGCCCACTTGGTCGAGCCGAGCACGGCAGGCATGGCTGGGCAGGCAGGCAGCACGGGGGAGAGGCTGGGCGGTCTGCGCACGCGGGAGAAGGCCGAGGCGGGCGGCGTCGCCGGTTGGCCGGGCGATATCTTGCCACAGGCGCAGGGGATCGCGCGCGCGGGGGGTTGGTTGAGGCGCGCCGGGTGGTTGGGCCGCGGGCAGGCGGCCTTGGGCGCGGAGCGCGGCACGAGGTACGAGTGCCGCGTGGCGGCTGGCGTCTGCGCGCGGGGCGAGGCCGAGGTGCACGAGGTCAAAGGCCGTGCTGTCCCGTCGTCCTGACAGCCCCTGGGGCCTTGGCGTCCGGGCCAGGGGGCCAGTGGCACGTGGCGGCGGCCACGGCGACGTGAACGCGGGGCGCTCTCGAGTGCCAGCGGGCGCGAGGCATTCTACCGAACACCTGCCGCGCATGTGTTTGAACGACCGTAACTCCAAAACTTTGAACTAAAGTTCAAATTCTCCAAAAAGCAAACTTGTGCTCCAGACTCCCAGCTACAACTTTCACAAAAGGTGACCATAGAAAAAGTGCCTGGATTGACGGTGAAGGCGAGGAGAAGTTGGGTGAACTTCGGCGGAACTTCATGGTGAACTTCTGGGTTTGACTGGCTTTGACTAAGTTTTTAGGCATGAAACACTCAAAATCTCGAAGTCCACCAATTGACAAAGTTGTGTTCCACTAAAAAGTGAACAACTTTTATATTGGTAGATCTTTAAGTGTTGAAGAGAAAATTTGAATTAGGGTCATGCCAACAGAGAAGGATCAGGAGTTCACCAAGGTGCTTAGGGTTTTTAGGGAGGTTTCCTTAAGTGAAAATCTAGGTGGGACCAGGGTACACCTAATTAAGGCTAAGCCAAGTGGTTAACAGGTGATTAAGCTAATTAAACACTTAGATTGTCACAGCCTACCCCCCTTAAACAGAATCTCGACCCGAGATTCAAGTGTAGAAAAGCCTAGTGTGTAGATGGTACTTACGATCGTGTATTAGAAGGAAGCCCGGAAACTTGGTGTTCAGATAATTCTCCGTCTCCCAAGTTGCTTCTTCTTTAGTGTGATGATTCCACTGTATCTTGTACATCTTGATGATCTTTCGTCTGGTCCCCTCTCCTTGCGGTCGAGAATTCTTAGAGGGTGTTCCACCAGAGCCAAGTCAGGTTCTACCCATGCCAAGTCTGGGTCAACGATCTCAACTTCTGGAATTCGAACGCATTTCTTGAGTTGGGAGATGTGGAATACATTGTGGACAGCCGAGAGTCTGTCTGGAAGTTGCACTCGGTATGCTACCGGTCCACAAACTCCAATGATCTCGAAGGGTCCAATGTAATGGGGCGCCAGTTTTCCTTTCACCCCGAACCTCTGTACTCCTTTAGTCGGCGAGACTCGTAAATAAACGTGCTCTCCAACAAAAAACTGTAGAGGTTTCCGCCGTTTATCAAAGTAGCTTTTCTGCCGGGACTGAGCTGCTTTGAGGTTGGCCTGAATCACTTTTACTTTCTCTTCTGCCTCTGCCACTAGGTCTGTTCCCAACATTGGTCTTTCTCCTGTCTGGGACCAACTCAACGGGGTTCTGCAACGTCTACCATATAGTGCCTCGAAAGGTACCATCTTTAGGCTAGCTTGGTAGCTGTTGTTGTAAGAGAACTCGGCGAGCGGTAAACACTTGTCCCAGTTCTTGTCATAGTGTATGACACAAGCTCTCAACATATCCTCCACAATCTGATTCACTCGTTCAGTCTGCCCATCCGTCTGTGGTTGATAAGCAGAGCTGCGGATTAACTTGGTCCCCAAGGACTCATGTAGCCGTTCCCAAAAGCGGGCTACAAATTGAGGACCCCTGTCTGTCGGTGATATTATCTCCGGCAGTCTTCCACGGGGTAGCCCACGGAAGTGATTTGTATTGCAGGGAAGATCGCAAAGATCGGAAGCAAGATGGTTAGGTTGGACAGACACAGGGGTTTAGACAGGTTCGGGCCGTCAACTCGACGTAATACCCTATGTCCTGTTTTGGGGTGTTGTATTGCGTGGATTTCGCTATGAGTTGAGATGTGGTGAGTTGAGTTGGGTTGAGATGTTTTGGAGGGGGTCCCTGTCCGCCTTATATATCGGGGGGCAGGGTTACAAGTCGGTTTGTAGCCGATCCTATCTCTAAGGATCCTTTCCTTCTTACAATAATTCCTATTCCAACTAGAACTTCTCCTTCCAGATCCTTCCTTCGTGCGCCGACTTGTTCCGCACGTCATCAGGTCCAGAACAGTGGGCTGGGCCGCCCCCTTTTGGTGGGCTGCCAGGCTTGCTCGTGAGGTACCCGGGTACTATATCCCCCACAGTAGCCCCCGAGCACTTCTTGGCCGATCGTTGGCTATAATTGATTTGTCTTTTCTTGCATAATCCGAGTGCTCTCAGGTTGTCTAGGACCTCATCCGAGTGGTTTCGAAGAAGATCCAAGGGGTTTCGAGGAAGATCCGAGTGCTTGCCCGAACGTTCCTGAAAACGATTCTTCAATTGTAGCCATAGTGAGGGGAAGAAGTGCTCTTTTTCACGACGCGACAGCGAAGTGAATACACTTAGCCCCCGAGCTTTGGGCAATTTTAGTATGAAATTAGCCAAAGGTCTTCAACTTTTCTCCATCGATATCTTGATCTTCAATGGTGTGCACCTCCAGGTGCACCCATTGGGTGTAGCCCCCGAGCCTTGAGCAGAATAGAATATTCTGGTCGAGGGTCAAAAATAAAATATTATGAATCTCTTTTTGAACTTAGTCCTTCAATGGTGTGCACCTCCAGGTGCACCCATTGGGTGTAGCCCCCGAGTCTTGATTCGACTCGGCACGATCGTGTCAAGACTCTGAAAGCCGTGGATCCTGACTGAACTTTTCAGCCCCCATGCCTCTGGGCATGGATTTCGGATAATCTTCTCCTTCTGGGGCTTTTTTGTTTCCCCTTTCTAAGGATTCTGTTCTCAAGTTCTTTGAACTCGGCATGACTCCCGAGTCGTGTCCCACGACCCAGCTTGACCATATGGTAAGCCACCTTCTCACAAGATTTATACTTGTCAGCACTTGACCCAGACTTCTGAGCGAATTTAGCGATAGTATCGCATGCCTTACGTAAAAATCAATTGCGAGGTTGCAATATTAATTGCAAAAGCAAGTCTGGCCGTCGACTAATTTTAGCCTCACGACCGAGTGGTTTATGCCCCTGAACACTAGCTCAGGAACCCACAAATTTGTTAGCGTAACAGAACCGAAAGGTCGTGCTATATTCCAGCCCATTTAGGCCCATTAATGCCGTAAAGTCCGTTGTTTCCTAGGGAAACTAACGGTTGCCTTTTTGAAGCCAAAATATCGCGAGATATCGCGACTCCTTACCGCATCTTTGAATTCAAAGCGACGGGACGTGCCTGCGTCGGTTGAGTTCCCGAGACGCACATCGCGCCGCGCGCGGGAGGAACGGTTCACTCCATTATAAGCCATCCCCGCCGCAATCTTCTTCCTTTACTCGCCATTTGCCTTCCCAGCGCTCAAGTTCTCCTCCACGCGCGAGAGCAAACCCTAGATCCATTCCCGCAGCTTCCATCCTCAATCCTCAACCCCCGCTCATTGCCATGGCGCCAAAGAGGAGGGAAGCCCCGAAGCGGAAGGAGAGGTCACCGGGAAGGGCCCGGTCAGTCAAGGCCAAGGCCGCCGTTGAAGTCGTCGTGGATTGCTCCGCCGAGTGGAGGGAGTCCATCACCACCACCAGGCGCCTCGAGCAGCACGTCGTCGACGGCATCCTCCCAGACCAGCAAACCGCCGAGTGGCGCGTAGCCTCCGGTGAGTCTTTCCCCACCCCAAATTCCTCTGATTTGGTGGTGTTCGAGTCTTTCTTTCTGCGCGGCTTTGGCGTGCCCGCGCATTCTTTCCTCCGCGGGCTGCTGCATTTCTATGGGACCAGTCTTTGCGCACTGAATCCCAACTCTATTCTTCATATCGCCATCTTCATCAACCTCTGTGAGGCCTATCTTGGAATAGAGCCTCACTTCAATCTTTTTCTTCACCTTTTTCTGTTGAAACCTTACCCTGGAACCGAGTGCTCGCGAGTAGTCGGAGGCGCCGGATTCCAACTCTGCGAGGGTCGAACCCGGGAGTATTTTGATATTCCTTTTCTTACTTCCAACAAAGGGTGGCAGTCCGAGTGGTTTTACGTAGGAAACCACTCGCCTGCCCTTTCTCCTGAAATCGATTCACGTCCTGTTCCCTCCCAGTCCTGGACTGCTCTTCCCAAGGAGAGTGAGATGGACGAGGTTCGGGAATTGCTGGGTCTCATAGCCCAGTTGAAGGACAGAGGGTTGTCTGCCGTAGGAGTGGCAGCCAACTTCGTGCTGCGCCGGATCCAGCCCCTCAAGCAGCAGGCTCATCCGGCGTATGAATACTACGCCGAGGGGGACAACACGCGTGAAGCCCCCGAGCGTGTTGACAAGGTCCAAGCCGCAGCTCGGCTTGGCAAATTCTTCGTGTCAGGGACTTCCCTGCGGACTACTGATTGTCCTCCGGCGTACAACTTATTGAATCCACGCCCTGAGGTATTTAACCAGTCTGTTGCTGTTTTATGTTTCAATTCCACCCATTGGGTGTAATCTCAGTAAAGAACTGAACCCAACTTTTGCAGGGTCGAGCTGCCTTTGTATCTCTCCCTCCTTTGCCTGAGATGCCAAAGGGAGTGGATCAGCCGGCTCGGCGCAGAGCCGGTGGTGTTGAAGAAGCAGTCGGAGGAAGTGAGAGTGACCTGCATGACTCTGATATCACTCTGTCATCCTCACCTTCTCCAGACGTGCTATCTCCGAGTGGTGGGAAGGCTGCCCCTGTCCCGAAGAAGCGGAAGATTTCAACGGGGATCGTGATTGGGGATGCGCCGAGCCGTCGCCAACTCCTCCTTTCCGAGTCATCTGACTCGGATGAAGACGAAGCTGGTGGTGCCGAGTCGTCAATCCCGCCCCCAATAATCAGCTCGGAGCAGTCTCCCCTTGCAATAGTACCTCTGAGTGCTGCAAGTCCGAGGGACCTTCCTTCCCCCACTCGGAAAGGAAAGCGCCCGAGAATGCGCGTATCTACTCTGTAAGTATCATTGTCATCTTTTGATTGTCCTTTATGTTTTTCTGTGATTACTCCATATGTGCTTTATCCTGTAGCACGCCGTCTGAGATCCCCTTTGCGGGTCCTGCGCCTCAGTCGGTCGTTGAGACAGAGATCCCACCAATCCAAATGCCAGAGGTGTCGACCCACTCGACTGATCTTCTCAGCGATCAGCCTGCGGGTCCGCCACCAGAGTCGCTGCGAGCACCAACCCCGCCTCCGCCGAGTCCTGCACCAGCGTCGCCGACCCCGCTGCCAATTCCTCAGGGCAGCCCCAGCCTGCTCCTGTAGTTGAACAGACTGCTGCGATGGAGGAGCCCCAGGCTGCGGGGGTCGAAGTCGCTTCTGCGGTGGTCGGCGCTCCGGGTGGTGGTGCTCCCATGACTCCTCTGGCGGAGTTCATGTCGCTCCATCTTCGTATGGGCCAGATAGCCAAGGTATTTCCTGAGCCACTTTTCTTGTTGAGGTCGAGTACTGAGTGGTACACCTATTTGTTTTGTCATCTGACTTTTCTTTGCAGGACTTAGCTGCTGATGCCGAGGCAAAATCCTCGGTGATTCAAGAACTTTCTTCTGCAGTCGCTAAGGCCGACTCCTTGGCGGCCCGAGTGGCTGAACTCGAAGCTGCTGTGACCCAACACCAGGCCGAGTTGGAGGAAGCCCAACGCACCACTCGCGATCTTCGGGAGAGGTGGAGCAGGCTAGACTCAACGAAGCCCAGGCCGTGCACGAGCTTAGAGGTATGTTATTCCATGTTTGTTTTCCTGTCAGACGTGAATGTATTATCCAGATCTAACTTTCTGTAGATTACCGGTATCGGATTATGTCCCAATTTTCAGAGCTCACTGCCAAGGTGGCTCGGCTGCAAGGCGAGGCGGAGGCACTGCGGCCGAGAAGATCGCGCTGGAAGACGCTGTCCGAGTGGTGGCGGAGGAGATCGAGCCGGAGGCGTCATCATCTTCGGCTTCTATCCTTGACCGCGTTCGGGCGCTTCCACGCTTCTTCCGGCGATAGCTTTGCTCCATCAGCCAGGCCAGCTGTGGTCATGTCCTGGCGGTGCTCAAGTCTCTGTTCCCGGCATCGGACCTGGAGCCACTCGGCCGCGGATACGCTGCTGGCACCTCCGAAGATGACGTGAGCAGACTGCTCCTTGAAGTCGAGCCTATCGCCAATGTCCTGTCCAAGGATGTTGTTGATGACTCTGATGAAGCGGCCCCGTCTGGTGTTGGTGATCCTGCAATTTAATTTACATAGAATATTTGTAGTATTTGGTAGAAGTAGTACTTTTGAACAATGTTTAAGCTTTTGCTATTGTATATAAGTTTTTATGGGACTACTACTCCCTTTCTTTCTGCGCTGGCCTTAATTTCTGAGTGGTTGACCTGTTACTGGAGTAGATTAGCCTCGTTGGTCTCAGTCTCATGCCGCAGAGTCTTTGTCGTACGTTTAGAGCTTTGACTTGGCGAGTACTTTCCCTCTCGATTTAAAGTTTGTTCCACTCATACTTTATGTGCGTGACGCGAAAGAGGAAATTCGAGTAGTAGATATAGATGAAAGATGAAATCAACTTTATTGATAACTCATTATAAATCTGCCGAGTCGTGACTGGGGGTGAATACCCTCCAAAATCACTCGGAAAAAACAAATCTAAACAAAAAAGATGAATACATAACTGAATCAGGCGTAGAAACGCTTGTAAGTGCTCGATGTTCCACGAAGTCATCAATGTAGGCGTTCGAAGACCTTTGTCAGGTTCTCCATCACGTCCTCAGGGTTCATGATCACGATGTTATCGATGTAGGCTTCTACTACGTCCGGAATCAATCGATCCAGACACGCTTGGATGGTCCTCTGGTAGGTTACGCCTGCGTTCTTCAGACCGAAGGCCATTGTGTTGTAACAAAAGGCGCCGAACGGCGTGATGAACGCGGTCTTTATCTGATCTTCCAGCTTTAGGCCTATCTGGTGATAGCCTGAGTAGCAATCGAGAAAGCAGAGCAGGGCGGAGCCTGTCGTGGAGTCAACGACTTGATCGATGTTCAGGGCAGCTGCCGCGTTGAGGGTCTCCTGTTCGCATGTGTAAGCGACTCGGATGTCCCCCAAGACGGTGATTACGCCCTTGGGTCCTGGCATCTTGACCTGCAAGTAGACGTAGTGAGGAATCGCCATGAACTTGGCGAGCGCCGGCCTCCCGAGGATGGCGTGGTATGCAGTTTCAAAGTTCGCCACCGTGAACTGCATATGCTCGGTCCGGTAGTTGTTCCGGTCTCCGAAGGTAACGGGCAATGTGATGTGCCCGAGTGGTTCCGCCCCCTCTCCCGGTATCAAACCGTAGAACGCGGATTGGGGGGGACTTAGGTCGAGAGTAGTCAGGCCGAGCTCCTTCAATGTGTTAGCAAAGAGGATGTTCAGGCCACTGCCACCGTCGACTAGTACCTTGGTGAGCCGAACGTTGCGGAATCGTCGGAGCTACTACCAAGGCGTGGGACCCGGGCTTCGCTATGAAGTTTGGGTGATCCTCCCGGGTGAAGGTGATCGGAACTTCCGACCACTTAAGGTACTCAGGTACCGGTGGTTCCCTCGCGTGCATGACTTGGCGATGGGTGAGCTTCTGCTGGCGCTTCGACTCGAACTCCGGTCCGCCATAGATCATGCGAACCACTCGGTCGGCTTCCTGGAAGTCGTCGCCGGCTCGTCATTCCGCCTGTCGTCTCGCGGGGAACCATCGTTCCTCTTTCTGTAGGGAGGGCCTCTGTTGCCCCCAGTAAAGGCTCGCTTGAGCCCGTAGCACTCTCGTGCCGAGTGCTTGTGCTTGTGGTATGGACATTGCTCATCGAGCATGCGCTGGAAATCCTCTGGAGTTACCCGGCCTCTGGACCGGTCCAGTGCGGCGACCATATCTCCCTCGCTCTTCTTCTTGCGAGGGTGACTGTCGGTGCGACGATGGTCGTCGTGTCGGTCTTCGTCTTCGCGGCGGTCGCGCTTGCGGGTTGTCTTGTTCTCTTCTTCCCAGCGGCTCCTGAGCTCGCTGAGTTGTTCCTTTTCCGCGATCTCTGCGTCCGCCCACGTGCTAGCGATCCGGAACATGTCATTGACAGTCGCGGGTGGCTTCCGAGTCCACTTGTGAATCAGTCTCTCCGTCGGAGATGCCGTGCTGGAAGGCTGACATAACCTCCTGATCCGTCACGTCCGTGATGGAGTTGCGCTTCTCCGAGAACCTGCGCACGAAGTCGTGCAGGGTCTCGTTCTTGCGCTGCCTGATCTGACCGAGGAGCCGCTTGCTCCCGGGCCTTTCCCAGGTACCAAGATAGTTACCGACAAAGAGTGCGGTAAGCTGATCCCAGTTGTCGATGGCGTCCTGCGGGAGTCCTGCCAGCCAGTTGCGGCAGTCCTTGGTGAGCATGATGGGAAGGTAATTCGCCATCACGTCCTCGTCGCCGCCAGCCGCTTGTACGGCGGTGTAGTAGATCTGAAGCCATTGAGATGGATCAGACTTCCCGTCGTACTTGTCGATATCCGACAGCTTGAAGCCTCTGGGCCATGTCACGCTTCTCAAGCGCTCGGTGAACGACTGGAATCCGCCGATCCGACCTCTAGGGCGGGAACCGCTCGGACCCGATCCGTCTGTTGTTCTTGGGGGAGTGCTATCCCTCCTGCGATCCCGGTCCCTGGGCGGGGAACGGGTCCTCCGATAGTTCCGAGTCCTGGGTGGAGTTCGGTCCCGTCGGTAGGTTCTGCTGCGCGGTGGAGTTCGCTCCCTTGGCGGAGTCGGTCGCCTGGGTGGTGGAAGCGCTCGTCCTCGTGGCGGAGTGCGACCGCCGTCGTTGCCGTGCCTTGGACTACCGGAGGGGTCAGAGTAGTCTGACTCCGTCGAGTAGCCGCTCCTGTTGGAGTTACGACGGGGATTTCCATGATCCCGATCGTATTCTTCGCGCCGTCGGATTTCCTCACGATGGCGCTCTTCGGTGCTGTTGCGGATGACATCCCTCGCGTCTCGATCTCTGTTGATCGTGGTGCGAAGGTCTTCGTCACGATCCGATCCACCGCTGGCCCGGTGTCGAGATGGACCGGGCTCAGGAGCGATCGTGGTTGCTCTGCCCTGCATTTGGTGAACCTGGACGGAGGCGGCCTGCACGAGAGCCCTTACCTTTTCCAGGCCTGGAGTGCTGGGTGGCAGCCGACTGATTTCCTCGTTGATGGTGACGAGGTTCTGGACTGGCGTCTCGTAGACGTCGTATCCGTTGAACTCGAACATGCCGTCGCGCATCAAGTTCCGGGTGCTCCTCCTGTCGTGCCGATCCCGTTGACGACGATGATCTTCAGAGCGTGGTTCCTGGAGTCGAGCAGTGCCAGATCCTGACGCGGTGGCTCCGTGTGGTCGTGCGGCTCTGCGAGTCGCCCGACTGGCGTTGCGTCCTCGACGCTGGTCCCTGGCTTCAGTCGTCTCCTCAGCCAGAGTGACCTCGTCTTCTGAGAAGGTTGGGTGGCGTCGCTGGCGCCACCATATAGCAGTATGACCCGACTCCTTCTTGCGCGAGGTAGTCTTCCTCGGACTCGGAGAAGTCGGATGTGGGCGTATAACGCTCCAAGCTACTCGGAGTTAGTTCTCCGAGTGATCCTAGCAGTTCCGGCTCTCGTAGAGGCGTCGGACACTGTGTATCCTTCTGGCAGGTCGTCCAGGATTGAGGGTCCCTGTGGGTTTAACTCATAGGAGTCGCTCCCAGAGAGGGAATCATTCGCCTGGACGATGTCCTTCATCTTCTGCTTCTGAGCAAGCGCGCAAAAGCTAGGGGTCTGGACAGTGATGACCTCAGGGCTCTGGACGCGCGTCGGTTGAGCGTTTACGCTCTGCGATGACTCGGCGACGCGACTCTCAGGAGCCGGATCGGAACCGAGTGATTGTAGATCTGTTCCCGACTGGTTGGGCCTCGCGTTTTGCGATGGACTCAGTGGGGTAGAACCGGCACGATCAGATGCGATCGGACCGGATTGGGCCGTGACGGCCGAAGTCGGCGCCAGAGAGGAGACCTCCGTGGCGACCGTAGCTCCTGCCGCTTGGGTATCCAAGGCGGCGGTGGTGACATCCCCGAACTGGATCTCGAATCCGTCGACGTCCGGGAGATTGCAGCTGTCCAAGATCTTGACACGATCCATCAAGCTTACCAGATTGATCTCGGCGATATCCCCTACCTGGCGCGCCACTGTCGGTGATATTATCTCCGGCAGTCTTCCACGGGGTAGCCCACGGAAGTGATTTGTATTGCAGGGAAGATCGCAAAGATCGGAAGCAAGATGGTTAGGTTGGACAGACACAGGGGTTTAGACAGGTTCGGGCCGTCAACTCGACGTAATACCCCACGTCCTGTTTTGGGGTGTTGTATTGCGTGGATTTCGCTATGAGTTGAGATGTGGTGAGTTGAGTTGGTTGAGATGTTTTGGAGGGGGTCCCTGCCCGCCTTATATATCGGGGGCAGGGTTACAAGTCGGTTTGTAGCCGATCCTATCTCTAAGGATCCTTTCCTTCTTACAATAATTCCTATTCCAACTAGAACTTCTCCTTCCAGATCCTTCCTTCGTGCGCCGACTTGTTCCGCACGTCATCAGGTCCAGAACAGTGGGCTGGGCCGCCCCCTTTTGGTGGGCTGCCAGGCTTGCTCGTGAGGTACCCGGGTACTATATCCCCCACACTTTTCGAGATGATGGTTTTGGGGCTGCCGTGGAGGCGAAGAATTTGGCTAAAGTAGATATCTGCATATTGATCGACACGGAGAGTGGTGTGTACCGGAATGAAATGGGCGGATTTCGTGAGTCGATCGACAATAACCCAGATGGAATCATGTTTGTGCGAGGTGAGCGGCAAACCGACGATGAAGTCCATGCTTATGTCTTCCCACTTCCAGATGGTATTGGAAGGGGCTGCAACGTTCCAGCCACTTTAAGGTGACTAGCCTTAATTCTCTGATAAGTGTCGCATTCCGAAACGTAGGTGGCAATTTCCCTTTTCATTCTAGTCCACCAAAAGTTCTGTCTCAAATCCTGGTACATCTTACTACTGCCAGGGTGAATTGAAAGCTTAGAGAGGTGAGCCACATCCATGATTTCCTTACGAAGTTCAGGATTCTTTGGGACCACTAGACGTTCCCCAAAATGCAATACTCCATTCGGGTCCAACCTGAAACATCGGTACCTCTCGTCTCCCTCAGACAATTTTTGTTTGATAATTTGAACACCTTTATCCTGGGATTGAGCGGTAGCTATCTTCTCGGGTAAGGTGGGCTCTAGCGAGAGATGATTGAGGGAACCCTGTGGAACAATATCTAAACTGAGTTTCCTCATTTCAGCACACAAGGTTTTGTGGTAAGACTCTGCGGTGAGATAATTGTAGTGTGCTTTTCGGCTTAGGGCATCTGCCACGACGTTGGCCTTTCCAGGATGGTAGAGTATTTCCAAGTCATAATCCTTAACTAGTTCCAACCATCTCCTCTGCCTCATGTTGAGATCTGATTGGGTGAGAATGTATTTGAGACTCTTGTGATCCGTGTATATCTTGCAATGGGCTCCAATAAGATGGTGCCTCCAGAGCTGTAAGGCGTGGATCACCGCTGCCAATTCCAGATCATGGGTAGGATAATTCAGCTCGTGTGGACGAAGCGCTCGTGAAGCATAAGCAATGACCCGATTGTCTTGCATAAGAACACAACCGAGCCCAGTGCCTGAAGCGTCGCAGTAGATGTCATACGACTTCGTGTTGTCGGGCTGAGCTAGGACTGGTGCGGTGGTAAGGAGCTGCCTCAAGGTATGGAAAGCTTCCTCACGTTTATCACTCCACTTGAACTTAGCTCCCTTCTTAAGCAACTCGGTCATAGGTTTGGCTATCTTGGAGAAGTCTGGAATAAAACGACGGTAGTATCCTGCCAGACCAAGGAAACTACAGGATTTGGTGGACCGAAGCGGGGGTTTTCCAATCCATGACCTCTTGTACTTTTCCGGGGTCAACTGAGATCCCATCCTCAGATATAGTGTGTTCAAGGAATTTAACACTGTTGAGCCAGAACTCACACTTAGAGGTACTAGGTCGGATAAACCCTTTAACTCTGCCAGCTCTATTGGTGACATTCTATAGGGTCGCTTAGAGATAGGTGCGGTGCCAGGCTGTAGTTCAATGACGAACTCGATGTCTCGGTCTGGAGGCATACCAGGCAAATCCTCTGGAAAAACATCGGGATACTCACAGACCACGGGAATATCCTCTATTCGAGTTTCAGCTATTGAGAAGACATGAGAGCTGGTGTAGACTTTGTGTGGAAGGTACAGATCTGTGTGCCCTATCAATGGGGAGTGGATTTCAACTACCCTTTCGGAGATATCAATTACAACATGGTGCTTGGTCATCCAATCCATTCCCAGAATAATGTCCATCCCTTCCAAACCCACATTAACCAAACTGGTCTTAAAAACTTTACTGCCAAGTACTATCGGTACTCTTTGTGCGAGTTGGTTTGTTGATATTTTACCACCTGGACTTGTGATCATGTAAGGAGTGGCGGTGCGGGAGAGGTTCAAACCTCATTTCTCACTAAACTTGGCACTTATAAAGCTATGTGTTGCACCAGAATCAAATAGTATAACTACGGTTTGATTGTGGACAGAAAAAGTACCCGTCATCACTGGTGCTCCTTCAGGAAGTTCGGTGAGGGTGGTGTAGTTAATCATCCCTTGGCGGACCTGCACCGTCTGCCTCTTTCCTCTGCCCTGGTTCTGCTGCCTGCTCTGGGGGCAGTCCTTGATGAAGTGTCCAGTCTTCCCACACTTGAAACAAGCGTTCCCATTGGTGGGGCGTGCGGAAACCGGGTAGTTGTTGCGCGGGGCAGCAGGCTGTTGAGGAGCAGGAAATCGATTCTGATTCTGCTGGGGTGGCCTAATAGTCCAACGTCCCTGCTGTCCTGGCCTCTGGGGGTTGGGAGTAGGAGTGTTCTGGACAATCCTGAACCTTTGATTTGGCGGGGCAGCCTGTGTCATTGGGGCTTTTCTCTTCTTCTCAGCCTTGAGAGCAGCAATGGCATCTTCTTGGGTAATGGGTAGGTTGACTCGCTCATTGTAGGTAGCAGTCCTGATAGGGTTCAGGCGTTCCTTGAGCTTGGCACTCAGACCTCGGCGAAAGCGGTCCATCTTCTTTTGATCCGAGTCAGCGTGGGTGCCGGCATATTGGCACAGGTTGTTGAAGGTGTGTGCATACTGTGACACAGTCCTAGTGACTTGGGTCAATGCCAGGAATTCATTTAACTTCCTTTCAATCATACCTTCAGGAATATGGTGGGCTCTGAAACCAGTCTTGAAATCAGCCCAAGTCACCACAGTATTCTCAGGAACGGTAGCCAGGTAATGCTCCCACCAGATGAGCGCGGGTCCCCTGAGTAACTAGGGCTGCAAACTTGGCCTTGCTCTCCTCTGAGCATGGCAGTGCAAGCACAGAGAACTTGGACTCCACAGAGCGGATCCAAGCGTCAGCGTTGAGCGGGTCACTGGCCTCGCTGAAGGTGGGCGGCTGGGTACTCAGGAAGTGCTCATAGCGGGCAACCTGAGGCTGACCATCATGATGTCCCCCTTGGCGTGGCTGCATCATTTGCCGCTGTCCATTGAGCATCTCCCACATCATCTCGGTTTGGGTGGCGAAAAACGCCTCCATTCGAGTTAGCGGGGGTGCCTGGGGCTACTGCTGGTTGGCTTGAGCGCCGCTGTTTTGCCCAGCGGTGAAGTTGGTGCGACGGGTCGAGTCAACCATCTGCAAAATCATTTACTCGTCAGCCCCATGACTCACAAAGCTTGTTTACAAGGTAAGACAAGGAAATCATGTGCGAAAAACAAAAGGATGACATTGCAGAATTCCTGATCAGCAAGGCTGTCAGAGGAGAAAATTCATATCTCCTTGGTCACACGCCCAAAATTTCTGAAATTTTGTCAGTAGGTAGAAAATTTAGTGAGCTACAACTTTTGTTTAACACTCCCGGTCAAATTCGCAAGTCAACTAGGGCGTAAAACTCAAAATCTGCGTCTCTGTTCGTGCTGTTTTTCAGAATGGTCGAGGGTTACCAAAACATGCATAACTCGGGCTACACTTAACTGATGAGGCTGAAATTTTGCAGGCATCAACATTATGAAATTCCTCACAACTTTTGTATCCAGCGCTCAGCCCAGAAATAAAAGATTCAAGCCTTAAAAATTCAAACCAGATTCAGCTGCATAGTTTAGCTGTTACAACCACATCGATTCACTAACATTAGGGTTAACATCTACCCTAAGTTACACCATGGTTAAGCCTCACAAAAGACACACTCAACTCAAGGATAGCTTATTACACCACTGTTCAAATGTAGGCTACGCTGAGGAGTGATACTGCCACTATCTAGAAATCGTCGAGGTTGTTGACCGAACCCTCACTCTCCGTGAGAGAGCCGGGTGTGGCGGGTAGAGGTGCTATGCCACTCAGTGTGTCAACTCTGGACATACCCTGCACCTGGTCAGGGTCCTCCTCTACCTCCATGGGCTCCTCCTCCTCATCATGCATCTCCACATCCGGCTCCAGAGGAATCTGCTATTGTAGGTTCCCAATGTGCTCATGGGCATACTCTAGGTCAAGCTGGAGGTCGTGGACCTGGTCCTCCAGCTCTCCAATACGGTCAAGGTGTCCCACCTGCTGGGTGTGTAAGGAGTCTATCTCCTCACGCATCTCCTCCATCTGCTCAAGGTGCTCAATCCGATCCTTCTGCTAGGCTAGCAAGCTCCTCAAGGTGTTCGACACGCTCCTGCTGCAGGGTGGCGATCAAGGTAAGGTGTGCCTCCCTCTCGGCCTGAAAGTTGGCCACCTGTCCCTCCAGTGCTCCCACTTGTGCTTGTAGGTTGGTCTTGTCCGTATCCAGATCAGCAGCCTCAATGGTAAGGCCAGTGTAGTCCACCCTGACCTGGTCAAGCTCCTCACGGGTCGTCGTCTCATCCAGTGCCATCTCAGTCATGGTACCTTGCTGATAAGCCTGAATCCGGTACAAAGCCCTCACCATCTCTGTTAGCACCCGCACTGTCTCTGACTCTCCAGAGAGGGCGACAGTGGTGGTCCAGTGGAGCAGACGAGGTAGCCACCTCGGGTCATCCGGGTGAAGGGTACGAAGCAATCCCATCGGATGGGTCGCAACGTACACAGGACTAAAGTCACTATAGACAAAGATGTTTAGCATCCTCAAGGCAACTGTGACACCCCGTGTCACTTTTGGAATTTTTCTCTTGCACATCTACCTGTTGTACAAAGTTTATGGTGCTCATCATGTTTATGTATTGAGTATCATGTTTGAATGGACTCCCAAAAGTCAAATTTGTTTTTAAACTCTTTTGAATTCAAATTTTGGTTAAGTTAAACCTTTTCCTTTTAACACTTTTGGGGGCTTGTTTAAAATTAGAAATGTTTAAACAAGTGGCTTTTGGCCAATTTGAAAATCCCTTAGTGAACTATCTACTTTCAGCTAGAAGTTTTGGTTTTGAGCAAAAACATCTTTTACTTGCTCAAATTCTTGGTCAAATGTTGGTCAAACTGCTGATTTCAGCACTCCTGATTTTGGCTGTCATTTTCCTGACAGCAGCCATTAGCCAACTTTAGGGCTCCATAACTTTTATTTTTCAATCTACCCAAACCAAACAAGTTCATGGTTTGAAAGCTGGTAGTTTGAACTCTTCAAAAACCATGAACAACTCCAGGATCTTAAACTCTAGCTATTTCTTTTTCATGCTCAAAGTCAGCTAAATCCATTTCAATTCTGGGACTTAGAGAATTTTCTGAGTTCGAGTTTTTGGCCAAAGTTTGATCAAGCATATCTCTCAAACCAAATATTTTTGAACCTTATGACTTTAACGAAAGTTGTTCATCTTGGTACCAGTCTACAACTTTTGTATAGAGTTTTGGAAAGTTTCTACACAAAATCTCGAGTTTGAATCAATTCTTGGGAGGGTGTTCGCGGTACTGTTGATACTGAATCGACTTCGTCGATTCAGTAAAGCGCAGGAGGGGGCGACTGGCCGAGCTCGTGCGCTGGCGCCGTCGGTGCAACGCGCCGCGCTTCGCTGCCCCTGACGCGTGCCGTCGCTCCGCCTCGCCAAGTTGCACCCAGTCATGCGTTTTGCTTCGCTGTCGAACCACGGGGCGACACCATCGCCGGCCACCCGTCAACACCACCACAGCGACCGCCAGGGGGGGAACACGCGGAATTCACCGCTGTAACTCCGCCTCCCTCCAATTCACCGCTCCAGTAACTCCTCCACCTCGCCCTCGTCGTCCTCGACCACTCTGCTCCATCTTTCTCCGCCTCCAGTGCCATTGCCGGCCAAAATTCCGGCCGCCATTGCCCGACCGTCCACCTCGCCGAGCAACTCCTCCTCCGCTCCTTCTCTGACCCCCAAAGCCACGCAAATGGAGTTCACTTGAGCCGCTGGTGCCTCCCGTACTTTTCCCCATCTCTTGAGCCTTGTACGCCCTGGCTCCGGCGAGCTTTTGGGACCGTTTGGTCCTCTCGTGGAGAGCTCTCTTGCGCCCTCTAATCCTGGAAGTTTTTCTTGGCCAGGGGTGCGGCGTGGGGTCCTGAGGGGGAGGAGCAACTCCGGCGCGACTCCGGCCTCTTCTCCGGCGATCCCCGGCGGGTCCACGGCGGCGACTTCCTGCTGTTCGTGAAGAAGAAGGCCAGGGGTCTTCAATTAGAAGGAGGATTAATTCTAGGGGGTTTTGTGAAAAATTGTTGGACTTAAGTGCTGAGTGGGAAAGATCTGAGGGCTTAAGTGAAAAATCCAAGGATTGATCTGTGAAGAAAGGGCTGGTTGTAACAGATCTTTTAGATCCAGGGGCCTAAACGAAAAAGTGTTTTCGGGTTTTCTTTGTTTTTAATTTCTGCATGCATGTATTTCTTGTAAAATGCATAGTAAATCATAGAAAAGTGGGAAAATTGTGAAACCAATTTGGTTGAGCTTGTTGCATCTTTGGTTACAGTAGAAAAATATAAAATCATGTTGTTAAGTTGTTAATTTCTGTGTAGATGTTTTGCTTTAGTTTATTAGCTTTATGTCAAATAAATAGTTCTGCATATCTAAAAATTTTGAGAAAATCACAGTAGCTCTAATATGTGTTTTTGTGAGCACAGTAAATTTTTGGGATGCATGTTGTCTGTGTAGTTTAAGTTAAGCTTTTTCTCCATAGTCAGCTTGTTGGTGCTTGTTAAAAATGCTTGTAAAACTAGTTTTTGAGCTCAATAAATCATGGTAAATCTGTGTTAGTGTTTAGTTAGTGTTTCTGTGAAGTTTTGCATTTTTGTGCATAATCTTGTTGCTGTTTGTTGTTTTGGTAGATTTCTAGTCTTTTTGTCTTTTTCAAAATAATTAGTTTCTGTTAGATAAAATGTTGGAAAAATTTCAGTGGTAATCTTAAGATAAAAGTTACCCAGAGAAGTTTTGTGTTGTTAGTTAACCTGTGTAAGCTTGTTTAGTTAATTTGTTGCTAAATAACCCTTTTCTTTATGTAATAGTGGTTTTATAAATGTCTTTTAGTTAATGAAATGTTTCATAGATAATTTTGGTGATCTCAGTTTAAGTTTGAATCTGTTGTTATCTTTTCTTTCTTAGTGATAGGTTAATCTTGCCTTAAAGAGATATGCACTTACTCTATAAAATTCTAAAAATGGTTTTAGCAACATTTCCTGTGCTTCTTGTGCATATCTGTGTTTGTACTTAAGCTGTATAATTGAATTGCTGCATTTTAATTATTGTATCTTTTCCAATTGTTGTTCTAAGCTCACACATGTGCATCTTCATGTAGAGAACGTTCTAGCTGACGGGGTTTATAATCTGGTGCCTGAGTCCTGAAGCCGAGCCGCAAGAGCCCGAGTTTTAATTGCTGAAGCTGAGCAAGACCCGAGCCAAGACTCGGAAGGGCCCAAGGCCAGTGAAGGCAAGCACGGAAGCATCCAACCTTTTAACGCAGCCGCAATTAATTTATTTACTTTACAAAGTTTTTACCTTATGCATTTAAGTTTTCATAGGAGTTGACTGAAAACCTAGTTGCATGCTCCTTAGGAACCCAGAGTTTTTACTAGTATGTGTAGGTCGATAGATTTGCTAGGCTGGTTAAACGGTAGAAGTCGAGTAATGTCTGTTACTCGCGAGAAGCTAAGTTGGTTACTTTCAGCAGTTTTGTTCAGCATGTCAGTTAACTGGAAAAGTTTGGACCGGGCGGAGAGTTTTGGTAGGAAAAGGAATGGAATGGTGTAGCTCCGCCTGTGTCATTTAAGGCCCGTTCGTTGTTGGCTCTGGGATCAAGATTGAATTGTACTACCTCACATGCTGGGAGTAAGAGGTAGTTGAAACTGGTAACTTATGTACTTTAGCTCGCACTGGTATGTTGAACTACGCCTGACTTCCTATTCATGTACCGGTTAGAGTAACTCACGGCTGACCCGTCGTTGGTATCGGTGGGGACTGGTACTTGAGGGTCGCAGGGTAGGTCAAGTATTTAGTGTTGGCTGAAGGAACGGCTGGCATGAGCGGCTCGACGGGGTTCGCTTGTGCGTGTGGGTAGGTTAACCTTGCAAGGTATAAAACCGAATCGATTCGCCGTACTCACGGTATTGAGCTCTTGATCACTGGGCAGCATCGCTAGTTAAGAACTTGAATATGATGATGGTTATATGCTGTTTGAATTTAATCAAGTACTTGCTCTCTTTTGAAAAAGTTTTATAAATGCTTACTTAGATTAAATAGCTCAACTAAAACTTGGATGCTAAAATTTGAAAGTAAGGATCTACTTAGTTGCTTCTTTTGGCAAAACAAAAACCCAGCCAAAAGCCTTGCATACTAGGGGTCTTAGTAACCTAAAGTCGGGTAAGTCTTGCTGAGTATTAAATTACTCAACCCTGCTTGTGTTCCCCTTTTTCAGAGTCTGAGTCTAGCGTAGCCGAGCAGGTCGCTGAAGCCTTTCCGTTTGGTGTTCCTGAGGGCTTCCAGTTGCAGTTGTTCCGGCTTCGCAGGGTGTGGAGCCGAGGGAGTGATAATGCCGGCTGGGCTACCTGTGCATTATTATGTTATGTTATCGTCGTAGACTCGAGATGTTTAAAACTTCCGCTGTGCTTTAAAACTCTGTGTTGTAATAACTTTTTATCATGTAATGTTTTGTAATTAAATCCACGTGTACTGTGTTGTAAAATTTGTGACTCGTTAATCATCTGTGCTCATCGTGGAGTGAGACTTGCCTCGTATTGGTTTCGACAATGTGATCAGTGGTGTAATCGGGAGTTACCCGACAGCAACTACACGGTTATGTCAGTTGAAGTGCGAGTGTGCTGTACTGCTTGCATTAGCTAAGGGACAATGCACTTGAGCTGACATAATTTGAGGTGGTTCTGCCACAGCGACTATCTCAGTAGCATCCTCCAAATGGGAGCCGGTAACCTCTGTGACGAAGGCGGGCCCTCCGGGTGGTACGGGTGGGGAGCCACTGTAATCCGAGCGGTACAACGGTGCATCCCACGCTCAACGTACTCACGGCACGCGTAGTGTGGTGGTGTCGTGAATCCGATGGCGCTCAAAGTGTCCCACAAAATGGAAGGGAAGCCCTCCCCAGCAAGACACTCCAAGTGGAGCAGACCGTCATCACCAAGCACAAACTGAGCCGGGGCAGCCATCTGTAGAAAAGAAATCATAAATGAATCTCGGTAAGTGACTTGTGAAGGAAAAACTGAATCTCTGGACAGCAGAGAAGGAACGGGCGTAACTCTCAAACTACCAAACTAAAAACCCCCAAATTTTACCAGGTTACACATTAGGTTGTCAGTCAAAAGTTTGGTATTCAGAGGTAGGATTGGTTTTGAAGTTAAGGTGGGTAAAACACTCGATTTCCAACTTACCATCTGCCAGAATTTTCATCGAACATCCAGCTCTTGTTTTAAACATAACTCAAGTTTTACTCAACCAAAAATCTTGAAATTTTTAGAGCTGATTAGCTATGAAATTCTGAGCAACTTTCATGTTGGGTGGAACTCCAGCTGAGAGATTTTAATGACCCAAAAGTTCGGACCAGCAGGAAGGTACAATTTGACAGATTTCAAGTGCATTAGGATAGTTCACTTTCCCATCTTCCCTTGCTCCAAAATTTATTCCTCGATTTTTGGTTGTTTACATGATGCAAAGGAGCTAAAACGTTCTCACGAATACCAAGAAGCCTTGGCGTACGTAGTTAGTTGCCGGTGGCAGGCATAATATACGTCTCTTCCTGTTATAGCTAGTCGTCACTCAGACTAACGGAATTTAAACGATCGGAGTCAGTGTACCTGCAAGAAAACCATGAACCTTCCGTGCCAGCACGCCACGGAAGCGTCCCCATTCATTACCGTTCTTCTTATAGAAACGGTATCCATGCGTTCAACACTGCATGGACAGTGCATCTAGTCTAGGCTAGAACAGAGCACACAACCCTTCGCATAACTCGTGATGCAGCATCATGCACACGTCTCGAACGTGGCGAACAACCAGGATGATCGGCTCATTGGAATTAGAACCATACCATCAAGACCTTGCTCACATATAAAACATGTGGGCGACTCATACACAACCGTAATGATAGGTTCCTTGGAATGGAGATCTATCATCCTTTGTGCCCGCGGGGCACGGAAACCAGCACACGTATAAAACACGTGGCAAGATTGCTGGGCAAGTTAGCTCAAATATACCATAGATAGCAAGCCACCTAAACATCCCAAATACCCTCTAAGGCTTCACGGTCTATGGCAATCCTTAGCGATCCAACGAGTTTTCGCAAAAGCACTAGTTTGGTCAAGGTTTATGTAAACAAGTTGTTTTGGAACTGTCGAACCTCTGGCGCACGACTTTTCGCTTTGATACCAATTTGTAAGTCCCGCCTCCTCAAGGTCGGACCCGTTTACACTGGCAGTCTCTCTAGGACCTATAGAATTCCCTCACAGACCAATACATGTCTTTTCTGCGCACTTGTCCTCCCTCATGCGCACCCAGGAATGACTCCCCGGTCGGTCACCCATCCCGAAATTGCTCCAGGCCAAGCACGCTTAACTTTGGAGTTCTTCAGAGATGAGCTTCCCGAAAAGAAGTTGCAACTTGTTGATATGCGTATTCTATCAATCCTATAAACCCTAGGTTGTCACAATCTCACCCCCTTAGGAGACCGACGCCCTCGTCGGTCACCCCAGTCCAGGAACGTCCTCTCTTGACCACTTCGTGTGCCCAGTGCACGCGCATGTGCCATGCTGGTGACACTCTAGGCTCACACCACATGCGCACCATGCTGCGCAACGCGAACCCACGCGCCCGTGAAACCGAGAGTCGGCTCTTGATACCAGCTGTGGCAGAAGCGCTCAAATTAATCCGGCTTAGCGTGCTAACATCGCATGAAACGCGATTAGCCCCTTAGCCGAACTAAAGTGAAGCCGGTCGAGTCAAGCCGAAGCAACCACCCACGTTACCGAGATCGAAACGAGTCATGCATTTACTCACTCGAAGGAGAGTACCAGAGATTAAGACAATCCATAGATAAATTTAGATAGGTCCCACTTCGGTACTTTAGTTACAACTCAGCTCTTGCACAAAGTAGAGATAATTCAGAGTTTAAAATGCAGCGGAAATAAACTATTTATTCGGAAAGGTAGTGACGTCACGTCAAGCCGTCGTGACATCACTCAGAAGCATCCTCGTCCCAGACACGGTCCAACCCGGAGGCAGAGTGGTTGGCCAAGTCAAACCGGACAACCATCTCCTCAGAGAGCTACCTGAAAACAATTCCACAAGTAAGGCTGAGTATACTAATACTCAGCAAGACTTACCCGTCGGTGAAAACTACATCACCGACTCCTAGACATGCAAGGCTTTTGGCTGGTGGGTTGTTTTGCCAAAGAGCGACTAAGAGTGGGTACTTGCTTTCAAAATTTTAGCATCAAGTTCTAGTTCGAGTTAACCATTCTAAGTAAGCCAACCTATACTAGTCAAGCAATTGGGCAAGCGATTAAGCAAGCATCAAGTTTATCATCATCGTCATGTTCCACTTTCTTACTCAATGTGGCAGCGGGGTTAAGTAGTCTCATTAGCTGCGAGAAACAGACAGTTCGAACCATTTTTATAACCTTGCAAGGTGGAAACTAACACACGGAAAAGCACCGACCAACCAAGGTCGACGCTAACCAGGCCATTCCATGTCATCCCGTTCGTTAATCCGAGCCTACTCCCCTTGGACACAAGCCTATCCGGTTGATACTTCGCAGCCACGCCGGCCGGATTCGGTCGTGAGCCACATGTGTACCGCATGGGGAGGTGAATCCAGGAAAGTAGGGCGAGGCCACTCCCCGTTCCGAACAGGTACTAAACTTAACGGTCCCATGCCCAAACAAGTGCTTAGTGCTTTCAACACTTAACCATCGGTACCACACCATTCGCCTTAACCAAATTGTAGCTTACACGGACGGGACATCTACATGACAAAAATCCCCGCCCGTCATCCTTATGATTCCAACATAAGTAAGCAGGCGATTCCTATTATCTCGCGAGTGACAGGAAATCACTCGACTTTTACTGGTCCTTATAGCACAGCAACTATCGACCTAGCATACTAGTATTGCAAAGCATAGGTACCTAGGATCATGCACTAAGGTCTGCATTCAACTCCTGAACGTAAATGCACAAGCATAACTTAACAAAACATAGTTGCATAGTTTAGAAACATAGGACATGCTCCGGGGCTTGCCTTCGGGCACGTGGTTAGCTTGGGGGTTCTCGCGGCGGGGTTCGGTTCGTCCTCCACCTGGACCACGTTCACGTTTCCCGAGGCCTGTCCTTCTTCTCGGTCGGCACCAATTCGTAGTCACCGTCTGCGAGTGCTTGTTCTACACGAGATGCACATGCATATAGGTGATCTTATATCGAGTCATCATACTTGCATAATGATAGACCCGTAGTGTATGAAATGGCACATTCACCTGGACAATATTGGTCTGACCTTCTCCTTTCTTTTAATTAATTTGTATTACTCATAAAAGAACTTAGAGTGTTTGATGGTGACTGTGTACACATCTAAGATTATTTAATTTGCTTTCAGCATAAACCACAAGTGTGGTGGTTGTGGGTGATTTATTCATTTAAAACACTTAAAGGTGATTTGCTTTTTATTACCCCATTTAAGCATTGAAACTTGATAATTTATTCGGGCATTTGGTGTATGTTTTGATGTAGAAAATTATAGGGTGTCTCTCGGTTTGATCTTGGATTTACTTCCAAAATGGAGATAAAAAACTTGAACAGAAACACCAGAAAAATCACACAATTCAGCACACTAGCATGAGAATAAATCCTAGAAAATACACTCTTAGTAATTGATCCTAACTTTTTACTAAGCTACATCTAGTTGAAACCGAAACTGCCATGCTAAAGATGAGCTTAAAAAGATTTCAGAAACATGCTGATTAATTTATTTGATTTAAGCACTGATCAAAATAAATGAGCGAGTTAACCATGCTAAACTGAGATCTGCTATTTATCACAGATGCATAACATCACTGTAGAGCTACTGCAAAAAGATTGGATTAAAACGCTTAACCGATTAATTTAAACAATTTCTAAATAGAAACTGCACAGATAAGCTTAAATAAACATAACACAAAATCTAAAGCATAAATTACTCGGCAACAAATATCCAAAAATCAATACAAACTACCTACAGATTTCAAACCGTGCACAAATCGTATTGAACATATTTGAATCTAGTTTGAAATCTACACAGAAAACTCCTATAAATGCTTTATATAAAAGGTAGCACACATCACATAGACGTCCAACAATTGGATTTGCATTTTTCTGATTTTTTCTATGATTTTTAATCGATTTTGAGTTTCAGCTTTTGAATCTAGATCTAAAGAATCTATTTCACTTAACCCCTGGAACTTTCTAACTAGTTTCTACAGATAGGTCCCTGGTTTTGCACTGAGGACCCTGGAAAGAGCTCGAGCCTCGCAATGGGGTCCTCGGCCATGGCCGGCGGCGGGACGGCCGGATTCCGGCGAGATGAGGCCGCGGGGTTGGACGAGAACATGGGATCTACTCACCGGCTCACCTAGCTTCGGTTTTGTGCAGGAGGAGTGCGAAAGACGGTGCGACGGCGGCGGACGCCGAGCGGTGGCGATGCTCTGCTTCTTCCCCAATGCCGGCGGCAGCGGTGGGGGAGAAGCCTAGCTAGGCGCTGGGCGAGCTCGAGGTGTGGTAGTGGAGTACGGCGGAGGTGTTGGGGGCTGCGGAGCGGCGCAAAGGCGGTGGTTTGCTGCGGCAGCCTGACGGCGTGATGGCGGCGGTGGTGAAGCTCGACGGCGGCACTGGAGGGGGCTATTTATAGGCGTGGGGAGGGGCGTGGTGTTGACGTGAAGCCAGGAGGCGGGCAGCGCGGGCACGCAGCCGGGCAGGGCGCGGGCAGCCGTGCGGCGCCGATGGCCGGGCGGCGAGCACGTCGGCCGTCGGAGCGTGCTGACGCGGCTCCGGCCGGGCTGGCTGAGCGGTCAAGCCCACTTGGTCGAGCCGAGCACGGCAGGCGAGGCTGGGCAGGCAGGCAGCGCGGGGAGAGGCTGGGCGGTCTGCGCGCGCGGGAGAAGGCCGAGGTGGGCGGCGTCGCCGGTTGGCCGGGCGATATCTTGCCGCAGGCGCGGGGATCGCGCGTGCGGGGGTTGGGTGAGGCGCGCCGGGTGGTTGGGCCGCGGGCAGGCGGCCTCGGGCGCGGAGCGCGGCGCGAGGTGCGAGTGCCGCGTGGCGGCTGGCGTCTGTGCGCGGCGCAGCAAGCAGCGCGAGCGTGCGTGGCGAGGCCGAGGTGCACGGGTCAAAGGCCGTGCTGTCCCATCGTCCTGACAGCCCCTGGGGCCTTGGCGTCCAGGCCAGGGGGCCGGTGGCACGTGGCGGCGGCCACGGCGACGTGAACGCGGGGCGCTCTCGAGTGCCAGCGTGCACGAGGCATTCTACCGAACACCTGCCGCGCATGTGTTTAACGGTCGTACTCAAAAACTTTGAACTAAAGTTCAATTCTCCAAAAAGCAAACTTGGCTCCAGACTCCCAGCTACAACTTTCACAAAGGGTGACCAAGAAAAGTGCCTGGATTGACGGTGAAACGCGAGGAGAAGTTGGGTGAACTTCGGCTGAACTTCTGGGTTTGACTGGCTTGACTAAGTTTTGGGCATGAACACTCAACATCTCGAAGTCCACCAATTGACAAAGTTGTGTTCCACTAAAAAGTGAACACTTTTATATTGGTAGATTTTTAAGTGTTTAAGAGAAAATTTGAATTAGGGTCATGCCAACCGAGAAGGATCAGGAGTTCACCAAGGTGCTTAGGGTTTTTAGGGAGGTTTCCTTAAGTGAAAATCTAGGTGGGACCTGGGTTGATGAGGACATCCTCCACTATTACCCACTGGCAAAGACGCAACAAGATCGGCCGAGTGGCCCAGTTGTAGTCGGGCGGCGACCATGTGAGCCTCTGAATAATCCCACCTTGCTTAGCTTGGGAGGAGGAAGCCACCTTAAAAGGGAGAGCCACCCTTCCCCTATTGGACTAGTCTTTTGGGGTGATTGGGCCTTTCCCCAAGGGGGCCACCAGAGTTGCGGTTCAGCGATTGTATTGGCGCTTGGGTTTGCTCGTCGTAGTCGGATCGTGAGGGTCGTCTAACCTGGTGTGCGATGTTAAACTGCGTAATCGGTGCATCGGGCTTGCCATAATCCAATCCTTGCCTGGGCCGGACTCATCATTTGGTATCAGAGCTGGGCCCTTGTTAAGAAGGGGAGAATGATGAGGACATCCTCCACTATTACCCGCTGGCAAAGACGCAACAAGATGGGCCGAGTGGCCCAGTTGTTGTCGGGCGGCGACCGTGTGAGCCTCTGAATAATCCCACATTGCTTAGCTTGGGAGGAGGAAGCCACCTTAAAAGGGAGAGCCACCCTTCCCCTATTGGACTAGTCTTTTGGGGTGATTGGGCCTTTCCCCAAGGGGGCCACCAGAGTTGCGGTTCAGCGATTGCATTGGCGCTTCGGGTTTGCTCGTCATAGTCGGATCGTGAGGGTCTAACCTGGTGTGCGATGTTAAACTGCGTAATCGGTGCATCGGGCTTGCCATAATCCAATCCTTGCCTGGGCCGGACTCATCAAGGGTACACCTAATTAAGGCTAAGCCAAGTGGTTAATAGGTGATTAAGCTAATTAAACACCTAGATTGTCACATTGACAGTCAATCATATCCCTGGATCATAGTTACTTATCCCCTGTTGTCGTCGACCATGGGTTCCTGACTCTTTGTGTGTGGTGAGTCTTCTGCTAAATCACCAAGTTGTTTCAATCTTGTATCATGATCCATCCTGGTGTTACTCCTATTCCTTATATCTTTCACTTCTCGGATTGCCGGGCTTGGATTTTTCTGAGGTGGGTGGCGGGAGTTGGGTGGCAGGGAATAGATGGTCGGATGATTACGGTTGAGAAGTTGTAATGGAGTGATACCCCTGGGGCGGTTGGGAGGTTTTTGTGGTTGGATGACGATTGAGGGGCAGGCTTTGAGAAACTTGCATGCCTCATTGATCTTCTAGGAAACAGGATGATTTCTTACTAAGGAAGAGCTTTGGGATTCGTGTAGTGGTCAGGATGCTTTGATAGAGTATTAGTTGGGTTTTGGTGGTGCTATGGAAAGGAAGGCGATTGATGGAAGGTTCTCCAAAGTATTTTGAAAATGACTGTATGTTGGAAGGTATGGCTGAGGCGATATGTGTATATGGTTCTTTTGTGTTCCTTAAATCTCGGAAGCTAAGCCGAGTCGTGGAATTCAAATGGGTTTATCTGGGAAAGAAGTGGGTTTATTTGGGAATGGCGTACGGGATTCTCTCGGGGCTCGTGGATGACAAAGCCTTGCTAAACTGAGTAATGGCTTGTCTGTAGGTCGGTACATTTTATGGATTGGGGTTTGATTACTTCGGTAGGATCGGATCGAGGCGAATTTTCAAAGGAGTTGATGATGGTTTTGCTCGGGAATGATGATGGTGAAGAGAGGCTAGTTTCATGAAGAAACTTGTATGTTTCCAGGAATAGATGCAGAGTTTTGGCTATATCTTCGGCTTCCTTTGAGATTGGTGTTTAGGGATGGGGTTTTCTAGAAGAATGTGAGTGAGGGCGATTTTGGGACTGATAGGGATCTCAAGGGTTTATGGATATGGTCAATCCTAATTTAAAGAAATTGCTGGCTAATCCAGAAAATATTTGTGATGGATAAAGTCGACTTTGGTAGGGAAAACAGTGGGCCTTTTTGGCTAATGGTTCATGGGTCTCCGAACTGATGGGTTAGGGTTTCTAAGGAGAAATCCTTATATCTTTTACTGGTTTCCTCGGCTTTCACAAGTTTCTATTCTAGGGTTTATTCAGGAATTCAAACCTTGTCACATTCATAGTACAAACTTGTCTTATACTATTCCTGTGATTGTTCTATATTTTCCTGAGATCTGTATGAGTTCTCCTTGATTGGTCCCTAAAGTTGTCCGAATAAAATGTCTTAATCACTTCGAAATCTACCCCACTTAAGAGGATTAGACATCCGTATTCCGTATTAGACATATAGAATTATTTTTCAGAAATTTCTGTCATTTCTGAACCTCTACTAGAGCTGGCGATGTTAGAAGGACAAGAGCTATGGATAATCCTTAGGTTTTTAGGAAAGAGCGGTTCTATCCACGCATTTCTACAACCAACTACCAATCAAATCCATATCTATCATATGGAAAGGGGGAGACTATTATCCGAGGCTTCATCAGACATTATTCAAA